>PVIR01044670.1:0-11095 GCA_004026965.1 Petromus typicus
ATGGCATGCTAACTTGTAAAACCTTTTGTGAATTTACTCGACTGAGGCTTGTTGAAAATAGTATTTTTGAATCAACATGGAAATCTGTGAAGGAGTTTGAACATTGTTGTCTTAGACTGACTTAGACAGAAGAGGCAAGAGGAAATAAGATTTCTAGAACTTTCAGAAATTCTGATAAGGGCACTGGACTCTTACAGACCATGAAATGGTGGGCTAGGGATAGAGAATATTGAACTAATATTGTCTGAGCTAATAAGGGACAGAGTCATGACAGTTGCTATCTGGGCAATTTCTATCAAAACACTTACATTTGAAAACAGAAAATATGCTTTTACTTTGCAGATGAAGCTATTTTGTGATTATTTTTAATGAAATAAAGTAGTGCTTTTAAAGTGATTACATTTTTAAATGAATGTGACAAAATAAACTTAGTTTTAAAGGTTACATGTAGAAATGCCAGAAATGGAGATTAAAACCAGGACCTTGAATTCCTTTGCAATGTATTAAATCCTTAAACTAGCTCTTTCTCCTCTCCATCCTGGACACTAAATTTTGTCACCTAAGGAAGGTTTCCAACAAATTTTATGAAGCAATTTTCAAGACTGAACGCTAAGATAAAGACCATCTGCATTTTCATGCGTAAAATACCAAAGTCTAATGAGTGTGGGGGTGGGGCCTCTTTCTTCTCAGAAAGCAGAGTAGTAAACCACAAAGTGGTGGGTTATCTTCAGCCATGAAGTGGGAAGTATGGTATAATGCTCACTTTGCTTAATTGAACAGTGCGATGTGATTTTTGACTACAACAAACATGACTTTCATAGCCCAAGTGTCCAGGGCTTATTTCCATTAATTCTCAGCCTCCACACATTCTTCATAAACATCATTTATTTATTTTGTGCTACTCTCAGTTTGCAATAAATATACTCATCGTGGGGAATAGATACACATACACACCTCACCCTTATCCTTTTTACTGCCCCTCCCTTCCTCTCTGCTAGCTCTGGAGTCCTAGAACACCTTCCCATTTATTACCAGGAAAAAAAAAAAAAAGGCAACTTCAAGTCTGTCATAATCAAGTCATTTTCTCAGTGCAAAATACTACTGTCAGGGGCCAGGGATGTACCTCTGTGGTGTTGAGCATGCGTGGTGGGTCCAAGGTCCTGAGTTCCGTCTCTGATAACAATAACAACAACAAATGCTATTGTCTGTAGTGTTAGGTACTTACCATTGCCCTGGACCCTTTGTAACCTTCATGCATGTATTTGACCTTATTCTGCTGGAACCACCCCCCAGTATGCTCCCTGGAATCTACTGAGGAGATCCTAGGCACCAAGCCTCATTGTCTGGAAGAAGTGCCCCTAAGAAGACAATAAACAAAAGGTGGATTCAGATTGGAACCGAAGTACAAAGCAAGGACCTACAGCCTGGTGTGGAGAGGAGAAAGAGCTGTGGGCAGAGTTCACCTGGGGGCAAATGTAAGTGGATGTGTACTAAAAGCATAAGAACAGCACACACAGAGCACCAAGGGCACGGAGCATCCAAGGTTTGTAGAGATACCAAAGGAATGATTTATGAAGTGAAAGGAGAGGTTTTGAGAAGCTAATGCGTGCACCTGGGGCCAGAAAGATAGACCATTGAGGTCTGTGGAAGAACCTGAAGCCCCACAGAGAGACTGTCTTCAAAATTCATGACTGGTCACTAAAATCACTTACAATGAGATTCTTTTGACCTCTTACTAATGAGAACCCCTTACTAGAAGTCACAATGTTTACTGAATTTCACTTTTTAATAACATGTATTAGAACAAGATTCCACAGTCACCTCACATAAGATCTTAGTATTTATTCCTGGCTTCTTGAGGCAGGAAACTGAAAGGAAAAAAATACCATTAAAATACTTTCTTATAAGTAACTTGGGAACATAAAGGATGTCATGATAATAGAGATGGAGAGACTTTAGGAAGTTTCTTAGCCTAAAACCATACTTAATCACAGCAAAGTGACTCATGCAAATGGTAAGAATGTGCGTGGGCACTCATGAGAGATGTCGAGGTTAAGTCTTGAGTCTGCCTAACTATCCTAGTGCTTCCTGAACTAACAGCGGACAAAAATACCTCTGTGCATAGCCCTGGGGTGCACAGGCTCTTACATGTCCCCATTCTGCAATACCTGCAGCAGAACACAGCGGCCACTGTACAGTCCAACCAGCCATGTTAAATGCTCGAGCTTCTGGCCTCGTTTACATTTAAGTTAAAACCATCATTTAGGAACAGTCTGGGATTCTACAGCACCTCGCTGCGACCCAAGTTGAACCCTGACCACAGACAACTAACTCACATGAAGGGTACGTGATAATGTCCAGCGAAGCTTGGAAAGTGCTGGAGGCGCCTTCCTTCACTCTCCTCCAGCGGACATCTGCTGTAGGCTGTGCACATTCCTTCTCTTACTGACTCATTTAGGACACAAAGTAAGAGGGTCAACAAAGGCATCCTTCACAGGATACAGTGGTCAAGCCAGACCTCTATCTTCCCTGCAAATTAAATATCATGTACAGGGACAGAAAAAGAGAAAATACTCAGAATGGATAGCTGGACTTACTCTCCACTTTTTTTTTTTTTGAGACAGAGTCTCACTTTGTAGTTCAGGTTGGCCCTGAGCTCAGGCTTGAACTCACAGCAGTCCTCCTATCTCTGCTTCCTGAGTGTTGGGATTAAGGCCTGAGTCACCACGCCATTGTCGTATGTGGTTATCAGGGATCAAACCTGCACCCTTGCACTTGCTGGTGCTGGAACCACAGAGCTAAAACCTCAGCCCTACTCTCCACTTTTTTGCAACCGAAGAACCCCAAATGGTACGTGGAATTTAGTTTAATGATCATGAAGCTGACTACAAGAGAAAGACCAACAAGGGTGTTTCTAGCTTTATGGAGAACTCACTCAAATTTCCACATTGCTTCAAAATGACATCAGAGGGAGAGGGAAGGGATGGTGAATACTGAGCAGAAAAGGAGAACTCTACTAATACAAGACACGGGAGGCTGTCTTGGGTACTCATTTGGGTTGTGATCAGCACGGTGGGCAAAGCAAAGCATGAATGTCACAGGAAGCGCCAAGGACCAAGTGCATCACCACCACACCTCAGGTATGGCAGAATAAAAAGACGGAAGGCACACACCAAGGGGCATTCAGGAGCCATCCAGGCAGTGTTGGATGGATGAGGCAGAGCACCCCGGGGCAACCAGCTACAAGGACTTATTTACTGCAGCAAGTGGCAGAATCTCAGAGCCGCTTGCTTAGCCTTTGAAGGAGGCTTCCCGTCCTATCTGGCCCTGCGTCTCCACTGGCAGCTCTCCTGAAGGATGGCAGAATACTCAGGGAAACCCACAAGCCTCAATGGCTATTCTGTGCTGTGCTGTTACATCCAATGGCTGGGGAAAGGTTGCAGTCTCCTCCACAGCAGTCATGTCCAAACTTATAAGCAGTGGACTCTTTCAAGGCCTCATATTCTACAGTACTTGTCCAGGAAGAGGAGCCATTCGGCACAGGGAGTCTGTGGTTTCAAGCCCACCTCCTTTGCCACAGCTGCGAAGACCAGAGAAGCACAATAGCCACTTCACGGGATTGCCAAGAGGATAAATGAAATGGTGCATATAATGCATTTAGCACAGAGTTCCACACATACTGAGTTCTCAGCAAAGTCAGAGAAAGTGCCAGAAAAGATGCTTAGTGATGTGAGCAACAGCCTTTCCAATCCCTTTATTGTTGTCACACTCTGAGACACATTCTGCATATGCTGGGAAGGAGAAAGCCTAAGCTTGACGCGGGGCCCCGCTTGCCCTGTGACCTTCAAGTAGCCCCAAAAGACTCCCGGTGCAGGTGGAGGGTTCAGCGGGGGTTTGGCTCTTGCTTAAGGAGGGGGAAGGGAGCATCTGGCAGCACAGTCCCTTCAGGCCAAGCGGCAGCTGATTCATGCAAATAGTATTCGGACAGAAGTCTAGGGAAGGGGAGAGAGAAGCCTGCCCTTGCCACCCGGAAACTAGCTCTTCTCTCGCCATCACAGCTGCCATCTTTCATCACCCAGCCTCCCCCAGATGTGGCAGCAGCTCACAGAATCCCCTCCCACACCAGGAACATGCTGAGACTTCACCGCCAGCTCTCAGCGCTTGCAGGAACAGGACTCAAGTTCCGGAGTACAGGCAGAGAGCAGCCGCGGAAGAAACGGGGTGGGGGAGGGTTAATTGCTCTCTACTGCAGGTTAGGAAAATTGCATCGGCTCTTAGATAAACTATGGACATTTCTAAGTATTGTTTGTGTGTACTCGTGTCCAGCTGTTTTTATGTCAACAAAAATCACACTTGGACACGGTTGTGCCCACACAGTGCCCTTAAGGAAATGGCCCACAAGAAGTCAGTGGCGCTGAATTCCCACCTCAATCTAAAATGTTTCCTAGAGGAACTCTAGTACTCCTTTCTAGTGGTTTTATACAGGGCACCCGGTAACGCTATTCACAACTGCCTTAGAATCCCAGATCCTGTGCCGATTACTTTATAGACACTGTTTCATTTTACAGATTCAAATGTGAGGCGCAGAGAGGATAAAGGTACAGGGCTGGTAAGTACAGGGGTTGTGATTCAAATCTGTCTCCTTCACCACTCTCGGGTGACCTTGAGAGAAGGACATGCTTCATGTAGGTCCACTTTATCTGGCGTTTATGAGATGCTCCATAAATTCTTATTCTCAGACACTGATTTTATTTCTCTAAGTAGGACACTCTTGGATTTACCTCTTCCTCCTGTATGACCTCACACCAATCAAAGGAAAGCATTCCCCACCGGCTCTTCTCTCCATATCTCCGCAGACCCTTGGAGTAGGGCCACAGCATAAAGTGGGAGTGATACAGAGCCAGTCATTCGTGCTATTTATTGGTTCCTGACAAAAGTGACAAAATGTTTAGCTCACATGGCCGTGTGTCACAGGTTTCTTCACAAGGTGTCAATCTTTTCTAACCCAGAGAGGGTAAAGGGTGACAGGAAGCACACTGGATGACTAAGTAGAGGGGTGGCTGGCCCCACATAAGCAGGTCACCAGCTCTGGGCGTCTAGATATTATTCCATGAGATTTTACCTCCACTTTGCAGATGTCGACACAGGCATCAGAGACTTTCCAACTCGTCCCTTTCCACACCTCACAACAATCCTGTAAGAAGGGAACTTCTGTTACCCTCTTTCTACAGATGAGATAAGCGGCTCAGAGGAGCCCAGCAGTTTGCCCAAGGCCCTGAGCCACAGTGCTGGGTTACAAGCAATGCCTCTGAGCCCTCACACTGCTAATTTCTGTTTGCCAATAAAACTTTCATCTTGTTGTACAAGTCACCCTTCAGTAACTCTTCCTCTGACTAAGATAGGTAACAACCTACACAGATTGTGTTTCTGATACAAATCAAACTTGGGTGAAAGAGACAGAGCCAGGGCCCAAAACAACGATTCACTGCCTACCTGTGAAGGACAATGGCAATTCTAGATTAAAGTCTAATGAACGGATGTCCGCATAGCAATTAGCAGCACAGCACCCTGACTGGCGGTCTTGGCAGAGCAGTTGAGATTGTCATAGAAACTGGGCTCCTCTGAGCTCCGTAGAGGAGTTCATTTGGCTGACCCAGGATGGAGCTGACTGCTGAGGACGTCCTTGCTCCCCAAGTTGGATGCTGCCCCTTTAATATCTTCCCAGAGAAAGGCAACTCAGGGGGACACATGGAAAGACCTCTGCTAGTAAAAATGCATCTCCTTGGGGGCCGGAGATATAGCTCAGTGGTTCCGGCACCTGTCTTGCAAGCGCAAGGACCTGGGTTCGATCCCCAGTAACCACATAACAATACTGGGCGTGGAGACTCACGCCCAGCAGCAACCAGTACCACATACCACAGTGCCAGGCGTGGTGGCTCACACCTGTAATCCCAGCACTCGGGAGGCAGAGACAGGAGGATTGCTGTGATGTGAGTTTGAGGCTGAGCTCAGGGCCAGCCTGAACTACAAACCGAGACTCTGTCTCAAAAAACCTAAAAAAAAAAAAAAGTTCATCTCCTTTCATTTCATCCAGTTGCTTGAAACTTCTGCTGGTGGTTGGCAAACATGTTCAGGGCTGCTTCTCGAGTTTGCTAAAAAGAAAAACTTAAGTAAAATCAACTTGTTTGTTATTTCTCATCCTGTAACACTCATTATTTATAGTCAAGACTAGTAATATTAATAGAGCCAATTAATAAATGCCATTAACATTTTGTCTTAATTCTACAGATGTCTGTCTTCCTAATCCCCTTAAGAAAATTATCAAGCAATATTAATGTAATTATCACCCTAGTTGAGTCATCAGTTATACAAAAAATGGATGGCTTTACAGGATAAATCTGCCTTTTATAGGGATGACAAATAGAGAACTTGGGAACCAAAATTTGTGCAAATTCTTATATGAACTCAGTGTCTTATTTCCTCCACACAAATCTATGAGATACTTATCTCCACTTCATAAGAAATAAAACAAGACTCAAAGAAGTTAAATAACTAGCCCCTATTTCATGGAAAATGAAATTCAAAGCTGGAATTCAAAGCCAGGGGTATCTAACTCCAATATCTTCGTTCTTTCTTTTACCAAATTTCACACTGAATTTGCTTCACTAGTCTTTGTGTCTGGCATCACTGTCTGTGTTAGATTTCTGTTACTGTAACAACATAACAGAGATAATTAATTTTAAAAGAAGAAAGGTTTATCTCAGCTCAGCTTTAGAGGATTCAGTTCAGGGTCCACTGACTGCTGCTTTTAGGCCAACAGTGAGGTAGCACATGATGGAGGATCACTTCACGGCGTGTATGTGAAGCAGAGGAAGGGGAGCAGTTGGGGCCTCACGTCTCCTTCACATCTTCAGTGAGCAGAGGACCTGCCGCAGGCTCTACCTCCCCAAACCACCGTGGGCTGAGGACAAGGCCCTGGAATTTTCCTATAAATTACGTATTCTAAAATTTATACTAGCTGGAACCCAAGTAGTTAGAATCCTAAATTAAATGATTCTTCTTCTCCCATAGCCCTCTCATCCACCACCATCACATCCTCAGTGTGAAGGACAAAAAGTAAAGTGACAAAATACGAGGAACCTTGACTATTTTTAATTCTTAAATTGTGCTAAGATGATATAATATATAGTCCAATTGCAGAAACCTGTTTCAATAACGTATATTGCTGCAACGGGGATTGCTGATATGAGTCCAAGGCTTTGTGAGATTCTAAATTACTGACGAAAGATTCAGGAGAGTTCATAATATCTTGTTTAGACAAGGAAATGTGCTGAAGAATTTCCAAAGCTTTTTGGTAATAAACTACAAAAAAAAAAAGGCTTTGTTTCAAGCAGGATGAGGGAGGTAGTTATATAGCAAGCTCTATTATATAACTCCATGATATATGTAATTAAGTACAGCAATATATGTAATTAAGTATATTTTAAAAGAATCTCTCATTTCCTTTCAAAGGCCCCAAATTTACCATGTAGATAAACACAAACATTGTGAACGGTGAGGCAAAAATCTGTGTTTGACTTCCAGCTCCATCACTAGTCAGCCTTGGAACCAGAGACAAGGATTTAACTCTTTGCACATCAGATTCTCTATCGGTAGAATAGTACAAATAAGATGATCTCTAAGTGCTTTCCTGAGATCATACATACATTCACTCATTCATTTATTTATTCATTCAATAAATATGAAGAGCATATAAACATGATGTTCTAGGCATTGATACTAGCTGGACAGAAAAAGACTCACTCTCTTCCAAAGGCGCTCAGCAGGGGAACCCTAACATGCACACAGCTGTGGAAGGCACCCAAGATAAGTGCCAATAACCAGAATTATACACATTTCTTTCCTTTTCTCAGCAATGGTTCTTAGTCATTGGCAATGAACATACACTCTCTACACTGGAGGTGAGGTCATATTTGGTATTTCCTCTGCATTTTTCCCTATATTGTGACGAGATCGGGCGCGTTCAGGGTGGTATGGCCATAGACTTTCCCTATATTGTGAACAGCACATATAACCTGGTAGTATAGTAACCAAGCACAATTACAAACAAGTAGCTACGTGAACACAATGGACTTATCCAGGAAACACAAACCAAGATGTATGAACATCCACACACCAGTACTTACACTACTTTCCTTTAATTTGTTGTTACAGTAAATTGGATGCTGAGTGGGATAGGAAAGTACTAAGGAAAGGGCTCTGCCTCCTCCTCGCCCCAGAAGCTCACGATGCATTCCTTTGACTTGAAAATGTAAATGATTCCAGTAGGTCAGTGGCAGTGGTTATAATGATAACACTTGGGACAGCAGAAAAGGGAGTGCTTAAATGTTGACTGAAGAACACGGGAAGATTTCTCAGCAGAGGCAGGCTTTAGATGAACCCTAATGACTGTATAACACTTTGGGACCAAGAGGTTGATCTTGAACTGCAATTGAGAACATGGGATCTAGAGCCAGACTTCCTGAGTTTGAGTTCTGACTCCCTGTGTCTTCAGGTGAGCTACTTCACCTTGCTGTTCTGTAGCAAGTATTAAAAGGCTTAATATGTGAAAGTGCTTTAGAAAGTGCCTAGAATTCAGGAAGACCTATAAAAATGTTTACTATTCCTATGCAGGAGAGCCCCTGAAGGCAGTGAAATTAGCATACAAGCTTATAGATCAACTATAAGGTTTTCTTCATAGTGCAGTGGCCATAGTAAAGAGCTTACAAAAGACTGGGACTGGGACTGTGTGGCAAAGTTTGGCAAACCTTGGAGAGACACGTGCCCAAACTGCAACCCAAAGCCCACTTATTTAATACAAAGTGCCAACACTGTAATTAAGACTGAATACTGAGGTTTTAGTTTTTAAAAAAAACTGCTCAGTTGCTTGGCTGCTTGGGTACTTGATTTATGTGCCGACAGAGAGGGCTCTGCATGCCAGCTGTGGCACACGTCCCATGGTTTAGAGGAATACACACTTAATCTGAATGACTGTCTTCACTGGAGACAGTCATTCTCAGTCTGAGACAGTCACTCTCGGCTTCGGGAGCTCTCAACTAGTCCAGATCCCAAAGACATGACGAGAAGATGCTCACAAATTTCAGAATTCCCAGGATCTGGAAGGCACTAGAAAAAGTGAAAAGGCTCAGGGTCAGTAGATGCTATTATATCAAATTATCCTCCTATTTCTTATTCATTTTTTCATGATTTTTATTGGATTTGATAGAACAAATTACTGGGTGCTTTGGAAAACAAAAAGTAGGGCTTCTAGAAAAGAATACAGTGTGTCTAGCCAGACCACATGATTCTTTTAAGAGATGCCAAGTTCATCTTTTTCTTAGGAGAACCAGGGGCAACAGGTACAAGAAGGTTCTACAGCCTGGGTATTTTCATTGTTAGGACACTATTCTCTGTTCCTTTGTTCTGTTACTCGCTGGTAACCAAACTTAAGAGAAAGTCTTTGTAGCAAGACAGGAAGAAAATGGGCATGTAAATTAGAATTGTCTTGGAAGGTTGCAAAGCTATGATTTTCCTTCCTTTCAAAACAGTAATTGCAAGTATTATAATTCATAAGAGTTATTCCTTTATACAGTTCCAAATCACAATCTCATTACACTCATCCTTGCATTTTCAGCAAGAATTGAATTTTCAGATGATACAAGTTGTAACTATGGGCTCTGCTCAAAGTTTTGCAAATTGAAGAAAAAAGAAGTAGGGCAGCATTTCTATTCCATGTGCTGAGGGAGGCCTGGAAAAAGAGGTAGAAAAAAGTCATTGCACTCCAAGAACTGTAGCAAGGCAGCATGACCTAGTTGTAGACTCAAACACCTGGCATTCTTTTCCAGTTTTGCTACTTTCTGGATCACATCATTCTACTGACTTCTCCAGACACTGTTTTCCTCTCTCTGTTGAAATGTATATTAATACAAAAAATTTACTATACTGGTTATGGCCCTGTTGCTTTGGAAATCCTAGGGCTGTTATTAGTGGTAAAATCTCTCTCTCTCTTTCTCTCTCTGTCTCTCTCTTTCCCTCTTTCCCCCTTCCTCTTTTGCTCCTTCTCCTCCCTCTTTATTCAAAATTTCAGACTTAAGTTAGGAGGACATTATATTTTTATATCTCTGTAAACAAGTAGGTGTGCACTATATGATTATACAAGGATAGTATATCATATACAAACACTTTGTAAATGTTTCAACACTATGCTTCATGTGTGCAATGTTATTATCAAAATGATGATGAAAGATCATTTTACTCTGAGGAATACCGATGCTACGATGGCAGTTGGCCCCTCCCCCTTCCTGGCCTACCTTCCCAAACTACCACTCCCATAGATCCAGTTTACACAGGGAGCTACAGCATTCCCTTCGAGTTTCACAAGTTCCTTCTACTCACAGTTTCTCACCAGCAGAGGTTCTCATAGTGAAGCGTCTGGACCACACCATTAGCACCAGCATCACTTGGAAACTCAGGAGCAGGGCTAACTCTCAGTCCTAACTCCAGATATGCAAAATCAGAAATTCTAGGCGGGGCCCAGAAACATGTTTCCCTAAGCACCCTCCCAAGCGATGATAATTATGAATATCAAATTTGGGAAACTGGGCTAGGGATTTAGCTTAGTGGTTCTGGCACCTGCCTTGCAAGTACAAGGTCTGGAGTTTGATCCCTGGTAACTACAAACCACAGTGCTACATGTGGTGACTCACGTGCACCAGTAATCAGTATCACACACTACAATGTCGGTTATGGTGGCTCATGTGTGTAATCCCAGCACTTGGGAGACAGAAGCAGGAGGATTACTGTGAGTTCAAGGCTCACCTGGTCTACATACTGAGCTCAGGGCCAGCCTGAACTACAAAGTAAGACCCTGTCTCAAAAAAAAAAAAAAAAAAAAGATAAGGAAAAAAAATTCAGGAAACTATGTCTTCAATATAGAGATCAAAATTTTGTCATTTGGAAAATTAAAGAATTTATCACAGTAGGTTAACAACTAGCAAAATAAACCAAGCATGAAGCAGGTAGTTGTGGCACAGTCTCCTCATATACTAAAGTGATA
>PVIR01044671.1:0-11102 GCA_004026965.1 Petromus typicus
TTATACACAGAGTAAGAAAGCACAAATAAAGCACACTCCGAATGCAGAACGCAGAGGAATATACATCTTTTTTTGCTCTCATTTAAATTTGAAAAGAACAAGTTTTGCATATATTGTTTCTCCCCTTTTGACCTCGTTCCATAGCCCCTGCCTATCTCCTGTCCTCCAGCCTGCTGCTTACACTCTTTTCCCAGTACATCCACATTTGTTGCAAACTTGCCAGGTAGGGAATCTGGACAACATGTTACCTCTAAACATCCCCATTTCTCATGGCTCAGGAAATGTGAAAGGGTTAATGGTGTGAAAATGCAAGATCTCCCAAGTGCCTACAATTATCCCAGGCATCAAATTCACTCAGTGTGTGCAGCTGGTGTCATAAACCCCCACGGAGACCAAGAGAACCCCAGGTCCGTGGCAAATGTTCCCTATGTAGGAAGGGATCATTGGTTTCTTGAAGTTTCTCTTTAGTATGTCTTCCTGGGTTCTTATTTGCAGAATGCTGTGGGCTGGTAAAACAAAAGGAAATGGCAGTATTATTCCAGAGAAAGCAAACAGGTGGTAAGGAGGGCTGAGAAAGAGTCCTTGCGTACACAGAAACACTGATAGACATAGTATCTGCTTCTCACAGGAAGAGGACAACAGATGCACCTCTCCCTAAGCACAGTTTTGGAATTAGAGAGTATAGATGTTCTGGAGTTGAGAAAGCCTGTCCCTTATGTGCTGGAGATGAGAGAACCAGTCCCTCTCAAGAGAGGTCGGCCTTGGGAGAGGAGTATAGAGATGTGGGGCTGAGAAGGTACGGAGGCCAGCCAACAGATGTGTAAATAGCAGGAGTCCAATAAGAAAAAAATCAAAAGAAAATTTGACCATTTAAAATCAATCTTTAAAAATGTTATGATGATTTCACATATGTATAGAAATATGAAGTATATATACTTATATGGATATATATATATATATATATATATATAATCTCACTGATTAAAAAAGAAGCTCTAATATATTCACTTGAGGGTTCTTTCTTTTCCTGTGTGCATATTCCAGAGATATGGAGGTATGGAGGCCTGGCCATTTGACACAGGTGAATTACTAAGCAACATGAAACTATACATGTGGAATGCTGAAACATGTGGTCAGTCCTTGGAAGCTTGGTACCCCTGATCTTATGTTTGATAGTAAGAAGATAAGAGAGAATAATGAATAGTGAGAGTAATGAGAGTAAGACCCCTCACCATCCACAGTGAATCTAGGGTGAGAAATTTTAAGACATGGAATAAAGACACTGGGACCCTTAGCTCCAGCATCCAGAGCATGATGTGGAAGACATGAGTCCAGGGATCTTTCCCTCACCTCCAGGGACCCACCTACATCTTGAGTCATCAGCTCTCCATGTGACACTCTGCACAAGAGACTTTACCACCAGGGCTGATGGGATCACAGGGGTGAGAACAGACATACTCACTAAGCATTATATGCACACACCAGCTGGGAAATAACTTTCCTTCTTCTGTGACTTGTAGCCATCCAAGCTTCTTGGATTGAGAGAATTGTGTACATGACTTAAAATTTGTATGCATTCATGAAGCACCAGACATTTCCCATTAGTCACAGAATAAGCCTAAGAAGCAGAGCCTCTGCACATGCCACAGAGAAGGGGACTGAGGATAAGGTGTGGGGGTGTCCCTCTCCAGGTTTCATGGGTGTTATGGTTTATATCTAGATGCCCCGCTAAGCTTCATACACTTTAGGTGGTGTTTTGGTAGATGACTGGATCATGGGTGTGCAATACTCTTCACTGGATTAGTCCACTGATGGGATTATAGCTGGGTGTGATGTTGGAAAGTGAAGCCTGGTAGTAGGAGTTGGGTCACTGTAAGTGTGCACTCAGAAGATAGATATCTCTCCTCCTCCCTTGATCCTTTGCTGCTTCTTGCCTGCCATGCCATGAACTATTTCTCTTCTGCTTTCCCCTTCTTCTATACCACCCTGCCTTGAAATAAGCTAACCAAGGATGGAAATTACTGCAAACTGGGAGCCAAAATAAACCTCTCCTCCTTTAACTCGAGGGTGGTAGGTATTTTGTCTTAGCAGCAAGAAAGTCAGAAAATAGGGTTCCAAGTGAGGACCAAGCCCAGGCCACCAGATACCACCCCACCCCCCAATCCTCTGCACTGTCGGCCTTCTCTTAATGGAGCTGTGCCCTCATAGTCAGCCCAGTGGAGACTTGAAGTTTGCACCCATTGCAAGATCCCTCTGCCTAAATCTCTCTTGGGTTTAGGCCCTCTGATGCATCGAGGGAACGAAAGACCAGATACAATACCTGGGGCAAGATTCATGATACGTTCCCACTACCTTCTTTGCCATCAACGTATCAACATTTCCACATCACAATTCAAAGGTATAAGAAAGACAGGTCAAAATGTTCCAATTACCAACTACACTACAAAAGGGGTCTGTGGTCAAGGAAACTACCTGCTTATTCCTAGCAGAAGATATACAGCCAGGAAGTGCGCATCCAGCAAACACTAGGGGAGTTATGGAGCCCTCCAATGCCCCTCTGCAAGCTCTGTGCCTAATAAGGCATCCGTAAAGATTTGAGGGAGGAAAAACTGCATTTTGCACAGCAAGAACTGAGTTTCAGGAAGAAGGATATGAGAAGAAAGGTGCTAGCTTAGAGTAGTACAATCCACATGTTCAGTAGCCAATCAGAGTTTAAGTCAGTGAGGCACTAGGAGCCCAAAGATTTGTATATTGCCTAAACCCTAGCCCAACAGCCCACCTCCCGGCCTCCAATCAACTGCTGTTCATCTGTGTTTAGTTGACTCTGGGAGAGCTATTTATGCAACTATCATATTGGCAGTTGGTTTGACAGTTGGTCCAGAACATCGTCGGTTGGAGCAGGGGGCTTCGCCTAATCACTGGTAACCAGTGCTGAAAGGAAGAGAATTTGAACCCCCTAGCTCTTCAGTGGGACTTCATCTCAAAGAAAGGCTTTGCCTTGGGTGGGTTACAGAGTGCTGAGTCAAATCAGGACCTAGGCCATTCTCTGGGCCGAGGCACCTCCTCCAGGACATCTGCAGTTGGGGTGTAGCCACTACAGAGCAAGAGGACTTGGGGGTAGAATGGAGGCAGATCTGGCCAGGTCTGGGGTCTCAGCTAGTGGTCTCAGGGACTCTGTCTCCAGGGGAACCAACTATATTCCCTTCTTTGAGTCATTACTCCCCAGGGATGGTACTCTGAGCAAATCACTTAACCTCTCTGAATGTTAGTGCCCTGCTCCATGAAATCAGAGTCCCAGCCCCCGCTCTGCCCACCCTATACCTCCAGAGATGACATTGTTCCCATGAGTAATAAAGCCTCAGCTCCATCAGATCCTGCCATGGTGGAAAGGCATTGCCACCTTCCCTGACTTATTGCTTCCCATGTCCCCTCTCTGGAGACCTCAGGGCCACAGATTATGTTTATTCTTCCAGACACGTAATCACTGAATACTTGTATAGGTGGCACATGGGAAGTACCCAGTCACTTGTCTTCAGGCTTTATCCATATTTACTTATTTTGGCCACAGAAGGCTTAAAAATAAGACTGATCTCAAATAGCTCCATCTTTTGTAACCTCCAGATATCTCTGCCCCTGCCCCTCTATCAGTACTTCCAAAGTTCTCAAGCAGGTCAGTAAACTGCAAAAGTGTGCATACAAAGGCTTGCTTTGTACAAACAGCTCAATTCTTACCTCTGGGGGTGCAAGCAGAGCAGGTGATCACCTTAAAAAGACTTGTTAAGAGTAGGGGCTGCTAGTGCTAAAGATTCTGGAGACCTGTGGCAGAGCCATCAGTAACTCAATAGATATGGGCTGCAACTGGCAATGTAGATCAGGAGAGACTAGAAGCATCAATTGAAGCTGGCTGACCTCCAGGGAGGAAGTACAGGCTCCTCCAGAGCCTCCTTTCTGTTCCAGAAAGCTTCATTGGCTGCCAAGGAGCTGAGATAGGTGGCTGGGAGCTGCCAAGGGCTGTGACTTTAAAGGTTGAGAACTATTGGCATGCAAAGCCTGGTGCCACTGTCATCAAGGGAACTACACTTTGCCCATTCATTGTTTCCATCAGTACTGAATAAAAGGACCCCCATCTGATTGGTGACACATGTACAGATACACCAAAATTAAACTCCTTACTCTATGTAATTTATATGCACTACTTAAAAGAAGATTTTTGAAAATGTGTACTGTGCACATATCACTTTCCCCTTTGTTGACTGGGTTTTTTTGGGGGAGGGTAGGGGACTAAATTTTTAGGTTTTTATATATTCTAGATATTAGTTTTCTGTTTGATGAATACTTGGCAGTGTTTTTTCTGTTCTGTAGGTTATGTCTTCACAGTACAAACTGATTCTTGTACTATGCAGAAGCTTTTGGTTTTGATGTAATCCCATCTGCTGATGCTTGCTGTTGTTTTTCATACAATCGGGGTTCTATTTTAAAAGTCTTTTTCTACATCCATGACTTTAAGTATTTTACCTGTCTTCCCATAGGTTCAGTGTTTCTCTGTTAATGCTTAGATCTTTGATTCTTTTTATTTTAATCTGGAAATATGGGTCCTGCTTAAATTTTCTGCAAACACACAGTCAGTTTTCTCAGCACTGTTTATTAAATAGGTTATATTTTCTCCACTGCACATTTTTGGCCCCTTTGTTAAAGATCAAATAGCTGAATGTGTCTGGGGATGTTTTCTGTATCTGCTGTTTTGTTCTTTTGATGCATACATCTACTTTTGTGCTAGTAATATGACATTTTAATCACTGTTGCTTTGTAGTACAGCTTGAAAGTTGGTATTATAATGCCTCCTTGCTTTTGCAACTCTGGATTTCTTCTCATTCCATATGAATTTTAGGATTAATTTCTCAAGATATTTTGGGCAAGTGAAATGAACAGTAAAAACTACAATGGCCAATAGATATATGAAAAAAATGTTCAACATCTCTGGCCATTAGAGAAATGCAATTTTGAAGCAGGAGGTTTGAGAGAAAGATTCACTCTGTAATGGGCTGGTCTTGAACTCACTATGTAGCCCACACTGGCCTCAAAGTTGTGGCAATGGGCCAGGGATTTAGCTCAATGGTTCCAGCGCTTGCCTTGCAAGTGCAAGGTCCAGTGTTTGATCTCTGGTAACTACATACAACAATGCTGGGTATGGAGACTCACACCCACCAGCAATCAACACTACATACCACAGTGCTGGGCGTGGTGGCTCATGCCTGTAATCCTACCACGCAGGAGGCAGAGGCAGGAGAATTACTGAGTTTGAGGCTGAGGGACCAGCCTGAACTACAAAGCAAGACCTTGTCTCAGAAAAAAGAAAACATAGGCCGGGGATTTAGCTCAGTGGTTCCAACGCCTGCCTTGCAAGTGCAAGGACCCAGGTTTGATCCCCGGTAACCACATACTATACTGGGTGTGGAGACTCACCCCAGCACCAACCAGTACCACATACCACAGTGCCGGCGTGGTGGCTCACGCCTGTCATCCCAGCACTAGGGAGGCAGAGGCAAGGAGGATTGCTGTGACATGAGTTTGAGGCTGAGCTCAGGGCCAGCCCGAACTACAAAGCTAGACCCTGTCTCAAAAAACCTAAAAAAAAAAAAAAAAAAAAAAAAAAAAAACCTGTGGCAATCTTTCTACCTCTTACCCTCTCTCATCCTCTTGAGTTCTGGGATTATAGACGTTCACCAAAATCCCCAGTTTGAGAAGTGAGCAACACTAAAATTCAATTTTACACCAGAAAAAACTGCAATTATTAAGAAATCAAAAATAACAAATGCTGGTGTGGCTGTGGTGAAAAGAAACTTTCAACATTACTGGTGGGAATGTAAACTAGTACAACCAGTGTGGAAATCAATATAAAGATTTCTCACAGAATTAAACTTACAAATTCCATATGACCCAGCTACTCCCCATCTAGGTATCTTCCCCCCAAATTTAATGACATCATGCTATATCAATCCACACATCACAATGTTTATAGCAGCACAATTCATAATAGCTAAATCCTTGAAGCAGCTGGTACATTTATCAATAAATGAATGGATAAAGAAAACATATCTATTTATAATAGAATACTACTGAACTATAAAGAAAGATAATTTTAAGACACCTCTAGGAAAATATAATGTTGAGTGAAATAAGTCAGTCGCACACATTTAAATACTATACGTTATCTCTCATTTGAATAAGGTGAAATACAAACAAAGAGTCTAATAGAGGCAAGATAGAAGGAAACAAGGAGTCAGAACTCTTACAAAAGGGAAGGGATCTAGGAGAAAAAGGTTGGGGAGAGATGGAACAGAAAAGCAGGTGGAATTAAGATATGCCATGTACCCCCAGGATTTTGCCCCCTGCCTTCCAAACACAAAGTCCTGAGTTTGATCCCTGGTATCCAAAGAAAAGGTATGCTACGTACAGGAACCTAAAAATGTACACATTATATATCATAAATATAAACTAAATAATTCTAATAAAAAGAATGAAAAGAAAGAAAGAGGCTTTAGAGGCAGAAGAAGGTGGATGGAAAGAGGAAGAGAACTAAAAGAAGACACAAGCCACACACTACATACATGTGCCTACTTCTCAAGATGAATGTAAACCATGTACTGCAAATGTGTACTAATAAAAGAAAAAATGGTTAGTTCTCCTTTCCTTCCTAGAGGATGAAGGAATTTTCCTCTGTCCCTACCAGGAGAATGTGTTAGGGTACAAGATAAAACTTCACAGCTTCCCCTACCTAGAGCTCTTAATTCTTAACTTTGTCCACATTAAGCCTCCAGAAGTTAGCCAATTATAGTTTGAGTTTTCAACCCAACTACTGGCTCTAGCAGAGACCTGGCTCAGTCAGACTCTGATTCATTGTATGTGCCTGTCTCTCTGTTTTTTGGAGCACTGATCTGCTCTCTAATTGAAATCCTCTCATCCACTTAAGGAGAGTAACAGATTTCTAGTTTGCTCAGCTTTCTTATGGTTAGTCTTTTTTAAAATTTAGCCTAGGTGGGCCTTGAACTCACAGTCATCCTTCTGCCTCAGCCTCCCAAGTGCTGAGATTACAGTTGTGTGCCACCATGCCCAGCCAGCTTTCTTTCGGTTATGAGGATGAAGTGGTGATCTCTAAGCCCAAGATAGATGGGACTACAAAGTGGAAATTTTATGAAGTGTGATCAAAACGTAAGGTGAATTTTAGTGGGGGGGTACAATTTATTATGGTAAAAATCACATTGCTACTAATTCTCCTCAAAATATTCTCTCTCACTTGAAAACATTTGGCACTTTCTGAAGCAGTTCTGGAAGTTCTCTTTCATGAGTGTCTTTAGTTGCACTGTCAAAGCTACTTTTGATGTCCTACATCTATTCAAAATACTTGACTTTCATGGTCATTTTGATTTTGGAGAGAGTCAGAGGACATACCGTACCGGATTCAGTGAATGCAGCAGATGAGGAAACACCATATGTTTTGTGAGCTTGCATTTCTGCTGGATGGCTTTTTGATCACAGCTTGTAAAAACGCTCACGAAAAAGGACTTTCAGAATAACTTCATAAAATGGTAAAAATGAGAAAAATGAGTTTGAAGAGATGGGGAGTATCTTGAGAGGAATGAATAGCAGTGTGATAGAGTTACTGTTATACATTTGTAATGTAAAAATTTACCATATATTCTGATCACATCTTTTAACCTTACATCCCCTTTTATCCTTAGTTTTAGAAAAGGGAAGAGATGTCATCAAGGGATGTATCTGCCTTTTGTAAGAAAATGACCCAAGTCCAAAAATGTTACATCCTAGAATTGACATTTTCCTTAGTTACAGAACACAGTGAGCTTTCTTTTTTTGTTTTTGCTGGATCAGGAGCTTCAGTGCCAGGCCAATATTAACTGGGTTCAATTCTCACTTCAGGGACTGGCCCAAGGGACTAAAAACAAAAGAGTCAAAGAAGAAACTGTTCCAGGAGGAAAGAAGAAACATAGAGGGTGTGGACACCTGGGGACCCAAAAAGTACCACCACTCACTCTAAATCAGACAAACTCTGTCCACTCCATGCTAAGGATTAGTTTCCTCTCTATTCTCTCCTGGCTGCACCTGGTCCTGAGCTACCAACCTACAAACCCAAAGTGCAGTTTTAAGATGCAGGTGGCTGTCCTCATAGCCATGGAGGCATGCTATTAACACACTCCAAAGCTAGACCCCAGAAACTTTAAGCATTTAAACCACCTAAGTCACCGCTCCTACAAACCAGCGCTTTCTTCCACTGGATCTACAGAACACATACAGAGTAGAACAATATAAAAGAACAATAACAGTGCTTTATTTCACATTGCATAGAAGACACACAAGAATTCTGACAGGGATATTGGGAAGGGGAAGTTGACCAGAAGGACCAGAAAATCTCCTGCCTGCTCCAGCACAGGACAGAAATATGTAAAGTCTTCTGTCCACTGTTGCAAGGCCTATACTTCCAAAACTGCAAAAAAATACCCAACAGCGTCAAAGGACCTACCATGGAGGTCATTGCAAAGAAGAGAGTAGGAATTTCTGATCCTTTGGTTAGCTTCAGGACTATATGGGTCAGAACAAGACCTGAGGTTCACATGCAAGTGGGACTCATGTGAGGGCCAGACTGAGAGGAAAGAGGTGCTCTTCTTTCAGGCCAGAAATAGCATCTGGAATCCGAAAGACATGGGTTTCTACCTAGAAAAGAATGATATAGTGGAAGTCCCATAGTTGTGTGTCCGAGGTCCTGAAGCCTGGGATCCTCATTGTTGTGCCAACCCAAGACACAGAAGATTTGAGGTTCAGGTAGACTTGACACTGAGCCTTTGAATTGAATTTAGGAGTTTCTATATGAGTTAACTTCCAAGGATGGGCTCTAAATGGTGCCTCTAAATGAACTGGAAAATGGCTTTTTCTGCTAACGGGCAGGCCTGCGAAGTGAGGTGGGAGAGAGCCCCCCTTTTTCTTCACATTTTGTTGCCCTTGATGAGTTTCTTTAGATAACAGAGGAATGTCTCTGTCTCCAGAAAAGCTGCATAAAACTAAGGCTATGTATATATATGGCGATTGATGTAAGCTTCAGACAATTAACCTATATTATTTGGAATGCAGTAAGACCCTGATGCTATATCCTCCACTTCTTATGTAGGTCCTTGTGCCAAAATACGGTGTATGCAACCTTAGTGCCTCATATCTGTAACAACAGCCACTTCCCTGGTTTATTTAAGGGACCCTCTCCTTCCTTCTCTACTGACCTCTTTGGAAATGAGTCCAGGCCAGTCTCAGCTAGCAATAAAAACTTTGCCTCCAAAACTCCCACATGCATCTTCTATTCTTCTGAACTGCTCTGATTTATTTTCTGCCGTTTCACAAACACAGGGTAATTTTTGTACTGAATCCTACAGTCACCAGGGGGTTCTCTAGCCAAGGTGAGGGTCAGCATCCAGGACTGAACTTTCCCAAAGTGGTGTGTGATGCTCAGGGCCCTCTCATTTCTGCTATGATGCTCAGGGTCCCAGTAGCACTGGGTCCTCACCAAGCCCACTTGGCACCACTGAAACTGTCAACCCTGGCGTATGGGATTTCAGTCCACCAGTACTGAGCAAGGTGGCCTAGTACCGGGCCAAGTATCAGTCACAGCAGCAGGCACACAGGTAGCAGTTGCAGAGCCAGAGACTGTGGAGGTGCCAGGGGTGAATATTATAGCCTGAATATGAACAAAGAACACTAGGTGTTGGCATGAGTACATAGAATAGAATCAGTACAGAAAGAAACCCCCACGGATTGCCGTGCTGAGCTTCATAAGCCTGGCAACAGAGTGCATATAGCTGCCTGGGGTGGAGATGTTGGGTCCACAAACTGGAGAGCGCTGGGAGGCTCAAGATCTACACTGCTGTCCACCAGAAGCACCAAATATGGGCTGGATGGGTAGGCCAGACCTCACAGAATATTTCTACATGAGGTAGGTATCAGAACACCAGGCAGGCTGGAGGTGTCCTGGACTGAGGCTGCGCTGACACTTGGGGCAATGAGAAGGGCCTGGGAACAGGGGAAGAGAGTCCCACAGTAGACACAAGGGGGCCCAAGGAGGGGACAGGAAGAGGAAGTGGTGTCCAAAGGGCAGCAGGGCGGGAAGTGACAGGAAAGTGTGGCAATGGCTAGGGAACAAAGACTGTGGATGCATTGGGTGAGCACCTGGCTCTGGGGGCAGGGACTGCAGTCTGCACAATGGGGAAATGGGAAGATCCAAGGTGTGAGGAAAGGCAGGAGCCCAGGAGGGGATGGGAGATTGGATGCCACACACTTTGGGTTGGGGACTCTGTTCTGGAGGCTCTGGGGCTGCTGGGAAGGCAGACTGCTGCTGCTCTGCTTGAGGCACTGAGGCTCAGGGATCCTTTCTTATAGCCACTCTGGGCTCCCATCTGGTAGGGGTGGGGCAGCTACTGGCTGCCCCAGCTGAAGGAGCAGTAAGGCAGGAGCTGGTTTGCTGAGGCTGTCCTGGCCTGGAGCAAGGGAAGGAGCAGGGAGTGTTAAGAGGGGCCTAGCAGGGGCTCTGAAGGCTTGGGGACAGGGAACCCTCCCTCACTGCCTCCCAGACACGGTATGCACAGAAGTGGTCAATTTCATTATCTCAGCGGGAACCTCGGGCCCAAGCAGTCCTGCCCCCTCCCGAACTTCCTGTGCTGTGCACTGTAGGTGCAGCAGGGGGAGGAGCAGTCCCTGGGCAGGCAGAGGATAGGGCAGGAGGCTGTGAGGTGCTGCAGTCCTCGGGGTCTGGGACTCACTGCACAATATAGTGCACCGGCTCTGGAGCACTGGCTCCTTTGCTAGTCTTGGAATTGATGAAGAGACCCAGCTCCATAGATGGAGGCAGCATCTGAGGGACCCCTCACCCTCACCATCAGCCTCACCCATGGGGCAGCACAGGAAGCTCATTTTCTCAGAGCCTAGACTGGCAGGTGTCGCTGCCCAGTTCCTAAGGTTATTGTTGGGCCAGCTGTTGCATCTAACACTCTGTACATCAGGTTTTCCTCTGGAACCCCCTGGGGCCCAAGGGGACAAGGAGTCTGTCT
>PVIR01044672.1:0-11098 GCA_004026965.1 Petromus typicus
AATTTTTTTTCTACCAGTTCATGTGCTATGGAGGATTTGTTCATGAAATCTTTCCCTAAACCAATGTCTTCAAGAGTTTCACCTAACCTGTTTTGTAGCAGGTTTAGTGTGTCTGCTTTAATATTTAGATCCCTGACCCACTTTGATTTCATCTGCTACATGGTGAAAGAGCTAGGTCTAACTTTAGTCTTTGGCAGGTTAAAGTCCAGTTTTTCCAGCACCATTTGTTAAAGAGGCTATCCTTTCTCCACTGAGGGTATTTGGCTTCTTTGTCAAAAATGAGATAGCTTAGTGAGTCTGGAGTTGTTTCTGGATCTTCTAATCTACTCCACTGGCCCTTGGGTCTGTGGTTTTTCCAGGACCATGTGATTTTTAGCGCAGTGGCTTTTCCCATCAGGATCACAGCAGACTTTTCAACCCAAATACTCAATTGAAGAAGATCCTGGAGTGAAGTGTTTCAAACCTTAAAGGATAAAAACTTTCAACCCAGACTGATTTACACTTCAAAGTTATCTCTGAAAATTGAGGGGGAAATAAAATACTCTCATGACAAAGAACATCTTAAAAACTTCATGCATACAAACCCGGCACTCACTCTCTCTTTTTACAACAGAATCTTGCTTTTTGTAGTTCAGGCTGGCCCAGATCTCAGCCTTGAACTCACAGCAATCCTCCTGCTTTTGCCTCCAAAGTGCTGAGATTATAGGCATGAGACACTATGCCCAGCACTTTGGTTTATGGTGCTGATTGCTGGTGGGCATTGTTGTATGTGGTTACTGGGGATTGAACCTGGGCCCTTGCATTTGCAAGGCAAATGCTGGAACCATTGAGCTAATTTCCTGGCCAATTTTTCCTTTTAATAAGTAAAAACTTTACAATAAGAATATAATTTCATGCAAAATAAATTGATTTGTACCTAACATGTATTTTTAGAGTCACTTCTTTACTGCTATGAATTTATCAGGAGGGTATTAAGTACAAAAAAATATTCTATTTTCAAAGCATTACATTCATTTGAACCTTCTACCAGGAATACATGAACACATTAGTGTTTAAATAGATAGTACATGTTCATGAATCTTATTGCATTTTCTAAAATTCTTAATTACAGATGTATTTTGTCAATGAAAATTAAAATTTTTTGTCTTTTTAGGATAAAATATATTATTACTCCTATCTACAGATTGAAAAGCATAGAATTATATAGCAGTGTAAGTGTACGAGATGTTAATGGCTGAATCTTTTCCTCTGCCACTTTAGAACTATGTATTTTGAACAATATGCAAAATTCTACCTATGTTAGAAATAAGTCCTTTGAAATACTAAAAAGAATATGGAATATAATAAACAAACCAACTGTTTGGGCTAAAGCAGAATTTCAGAATAAGAAAGCAGGATCTTTCAGGATATAAGTGATTAAAGACTTAACCTTGAACTCAGTGGATAAACTGGAAAATCACGTGTAATTTATGCAGTTCCTGCATTTGACCACTTGATGGCAATGTTTATCTACTTTCGTTTTTCTTTAGCTTTTTATAATTCAAAACACACAGTGGGAAGAAATGAACTTTTTGGTCTTCAAGGTTATTTATGGGTCCTAAGACACTGAGAGAAGTCCTTTCTTTTAAATGTATTATGGTGTCTTTGTTTTCCAGACAGAATAGATGCTGTAGTCTGTTCCTAAAATACTGTTCTCAATCCATTAATTGATCCCAGCACACTGGGCCTGTTATGGAGAATTAGAAGCGGGCCCAAAAGAAAGAGGAATCACTATGCAGCTAGAAAACCACCATGTATACCAACATGGAACATTTATTCTTAGGAATTAAATGTTTAAGGATGACAATGAGTCAAATTCTCAATCAAAACTGGTCCAGTGGATTCTTTCTGATTTTGATTGGTGCTCAGGAATATTTAATAGAACAAAGCAGATTGAAAATTTAAAACACATTGATAGAAACTGTCAAAGTCAAATAAATCCTTCCACTTTTTATCTAACTAAATATCCTTTACCAGTTTGTACATTCATGTCTAACTCTGGCCAGAAGGAAAGGTTGAGTCAGGTTCAGATTCAGAACTGTCTTTCAGTCAGGACTCAATGTCGGGAATCAGGAAAGGCCTGGCTTGCTCTGCTGGGGACAACTGGACAGTATCAGGACAGTCACACCTGCCTTCACAAAGATACTACTGATAGTGGTGGCCAGAGCGTGGAGAGATGCGGGCACAGGAGTTCCCTGGACAGGCAGGAAGCCTCAGCTGTTACGCTCTAAACACGGAGACATTCTACTTTAAATGGATTCAGCTTGCTAGGCACACATGAGGTTTCCATTTTACAGCATGATGCTCTTCACACACAGCTAGGCTGATTCTTTTTATCTTTGTCCTTGGTGTGATTTTCGTAATGTTTTCTGCCAATATGCCTTTCGTGTTTATTTTTCATTATGGTAGCATACTTATTCTTTATTTCATTTGATATAGTGAGAGAGGGTTACAGCAGAGTAAAAACCTCTAAATTACTCACTTACACAAAGCATCAGGGACCTGTAGAAACATATCTGTGTATCTTTTCCTGTTTCTGTCCCATTCCAGAAGGAAGTGAGAGAAGGAAAAAAGAGAGAGCAGAGTCAGTAAGTCAATTATTATAACTGACCAAGATCATGATAGTGATGAGACGTAAGCAATGGTCAGTTTAGGACTCAGAGAAATATCCACAGTCAGGCTATCAGCACCTGTGCAGCAGTTGTTTCCACTCCAACACCGAGTGAGTTGTGAAATCGCCTGAAGTTAGGAAGTAGGGATGCACTCCAGTGTGCCAGGAACATCTCTGTCCTACATCCCGGAGGGAGAGAGTTTGTTCATCACTCTGAGTAATAAGAGTGTCCTCACTCATCTCCTCTGTAACTGTTGGAAGTATTTTATTTTCTCCTCTCTGTGGGGCCTTGTGAGATTTTGACTAGGTGTCAGACATTAATCTAATTTGCTAGCGCTTTTTCCTGTTTTTAAATTCAATGTTGAATTCTGGACACATTGTTAAGATTTTTGGAATCAATTTGACACTTGGAGGCTCATTTCCATATTTTCTAATCCATCTCCGGAATGAGTTTCAATAAATTTGGTGTAATCCAACCAGTGAGATAAGCTTCAAATCAGATTCTTCCCGAACTTTGTATACTTAGAGATTTTTCCCTATGATTGGTAGGGACACAAACTATTCCCTATTTTTGTTTAGATAACTGCTTTCTGGGAGTTATTGCCTGGCCTTAGATAAGTTTCCTCTCACACATGAATAAAGTAGAATTTAGCCTAAATATCAAGGGGAACTCTGAAGATTTCCGGAGCTATTATTGTGGAGCACTTTGCTCTGCAGCTCTCCGGCCCACCAGGCCTAAGTACCCTCGGTGCTCTGATGCTGATCTCTGCGTCCTAATGTGGCAAGAAAGCAGCTTCCATTTAGCCAATTTTTCACTCTGTGAGGTGACCTGGAAACTACCTGAAGGCAGTAAGCTGATGCAACTTGAGAGCTCACATCACTCCATGTTTTGTATTATTTTTCTCAACATTAACAGGCTATTCTTTGTTTTGTAGAGTGTGGAAATTTGTGTTCCTCTGAGTTCTTCTCTAGATGTTTAAGAAAAGGAAGCAAATCTACTTTCTACATCATCACCTCAAGAAAAAGTTTGAAGAACAATTGTATTCATCTCATTGCATTTTAGTTGACATTAGTATTTTAGACCAAGGTGATTTACATTTATTTAGCTACTGTAACTCATTACATCTATAATTTAATATGGTTGGATGTAATTTTAAATCCGTGAGCATAACAATTCAAATGCAGTTATTTTTACATGGATTTCATATTTGAAATATAAAACAAACTGAAGAGAATATTTAACACACATATACACGCATTTTCCATAACATTGGAAATGCAACATGTAATAAACCATTATATTTACTGCAGTTGGATGCTAATGTGCTACAAGGATCTTGTTTCATTTTTATTTTTATATCAAGTATAATGAGGGTAACGTGAAAACTACCATTTCATTTTTAATTATTTTAAATAGCCAGTCCTCCAGTTCATTACTCACTAAATTTGATATTTTTCTGTTTTAGTATTTTGCTTTTAGAGTTATACAAACTGATATTAACAGAGATCCTACTGTTACCAAAGGGTCGATGCCAGGGAGGTTGCTTTTAGTTTCTCAGGGTCCTAAACAAAGAATTGGAAAAATGCAAAGAAAAAGTAAGGAGGATATGTGTTTATTGGACGAGAAAAAGAAATGTGCTCCACTGGGCAAGAAGGAAACGGGGAACAAACTTACAAAGACCAAAGGCAAAAAAACAAAACAAGCCTTTTATTTTCAAAATTCTTGGATTGTCATTTTTCTCAGGGAAATAATACAAGGAAACACTTGTCTTGTCAAAAATTCACTTGATATGGCCAAATTTAAATTGTTCGCTTCGAACACTCTTTGGTGTTTTGGATGATGTACACAAAGCATTGAAAAGATCTATGGTCTTCTTTCCAATTGATTTTATTGGTGTATATACATACCAATCATATATATAGAATCATATATATATATAATATCTATATCTTCTTTAGATATATATCTCTAATTTATATATATTCTATATATATATATCTCTAATACATATATATTCTATATATCATGTATATATTCTATATATCATATAGAATATCATATATATCATATATATAAAGAGAGAGGCTATATGTGTATGCATGTATATATATATAAATATATATAAATATATATATATATATATAATTTTTAATATAGCCCTGCATATATTATGATCACATTCAACATTTAGTCTGTACCTGTACATGACACATCTTGATTCTCACTTTTTCCCATTCTCTGCCCTCCCTACAACCTCCATACTCTATATACACATGCTTTGTTTTATTTTTTGTTTTATATTATCAATTTTTTTCTTTTGTTTCTTTTTCTTTTTCTTTTCTTTTTTTCTTTGTTTCTTTTTGTTTCTACCCACCCACCATTTTCCCTTTCCCTTTTGAACATTTTCTCCCTATTTTATATTACCTATCATGCATTCTGGAACTAATTTAAATCTTCAATTTCTCATGTCAGAAAAATGACACAATTATTTACACCTCTGTGTCCTATTTATTTCACTTAGGAATATATTCAAGGTACAGCTATTTTAATATAAATGACAAAGTGTTAATTATTCATGGCAGAACAATACTCTACTTTAAACAGACAAACACATTTTCAATATCCTGTCTTGCATTGGTGGGTATTTGGGCTCTTTCCAATATTTAGGTATCACAAACTGAGCTGCTATAAACATAGGTGCACATCGGTTTCCCCAGATTTGAAGACCCAATCAAAAAATAGGCTTCTGAAATGAACAGACATTTTTTTTTTTTCAGATGAAGAAGGGCAGTTAAAGACATATGAAAAAATGTTCAACATCATTGATCATGCAAGAGATGCAAATGAAGATGCAAATAAAGTGATACAACACTGAGATTTCAGCTTACTTCACAGAGAATGTCTGTTATCATGAAATCAATCAACAACAATGCTGGCAGGGCTGTGGGGAGAAAGGAACCCTTCTCCACTTTATTGGGAATATAGACTGTGCAATCACTATGGAGTTCAGTGTATAGACTCCTTAAAAACGTAGACTGCATGGTCCCATTTGAGTCTACTATTCCCTTGCTAGGTATATATATCTATACCTATCTATCTAACTATATATATACATATATACATATATATATGTATATATGTCTTTTTCTGACCTATATCTATATATGTATGTAGATAGATATAGATAGATATAGATAGATATAGATAGATATATAGATATAGATGTAAAATTAAGCATGATGGCTTTCAGACCTACTATTTATGATATAATCTGATTTTAATATCCTTCTTCAGCAAATATTTTTTTTCAATCAGTAAACTATCTCTTCTAGGGGTCATGGAGTGCAGGTCACCGATGTCCTGTTTACTTGCCTAGGGAGATCACCTGTTCATAAGAACGGCAAACTTCCCTGACTCGATGGGCAGTCTGGTCCTAGTTTTTGTTTGTCAGTATCTTTTGTGGATTTTTTTGGTAACATGGCTGTAGCTGCTCTTGTTCTCAGACATAGTAACAACTCAGTAGTCACTCTAACTTCAAAAACTGAATTATGCCACCTGCTGGGAGTTTTGCATGAGGTTTTAGATCAGGATAACTAGACTCACTTCTCTTTTTCTGACATGTAGAGAAAGAAGGACTTTCTTAAGTCAAGTATTTCTAATGGTGAATCTGAGGGCATGCTTTGCTTTTTGAAAAGAACTATCATTTACATTTTCCCCTTCTATCACCTCAAATTGGATCTTTGAAAGCTCCATATAGCTTTCTTACTGGTCCATAATTAGGTATCCAGAGTTTACCAAAGCTGGCCAGGTTAGTACTTGGATGGGAGATCAGTGACTAGATGTTAGTCCGGGATTATAACTTTATTAATGAAGCAACAGTCTTATAGAAGTCAGTATCCTCCTAAAGGTTTTCCCATGAGGAGAATGGGAGTGTGAGAAAGGCCAGAGAAAGCCATGCTGAAGAAACTTAAGAGAGGCTGGATGCTTTTTCTGTGCTCGGTTTTGATTGGAAATTCTTTGACTGGATAATTGGCTTTCTGATTGGTTATATTTTTTTAATTGGATCTCTATTTTGATTGGAAAATCTTCCAGGGTCTTTTAGCTGTAAGTGAGAAAAATGCTGAATTTGTCCTCTTAGTTATTCCCTTACACCATGTAAAATATCAAGTTCCACCCACTGACCAGTTAAGTCAGGGTAGCCTAGAGTCCTTTCAACAGGTACAATTTGCTTTGGCTTTTGGCTTTTACTTGAATTCAAATTGACCCCATTTTAACAGTAAGCCTCTTCCTATTAAGGGAGTAGGGTATCAAAGGACAATTACCTATTCATTGTTGAACATTTGACTTTCAAATTAACATGTCAAAGCAAGTGTAAAAAACTAGTAAGAGTCTCCTCAATATTAATTATGTATAAATCTAGAGAAAGGTTTTCCAGAGAGGTAAATTAAAACTGAGTGAAACCATTGTATTCAAAAGGAACTGAGTTTATTTGCTTGTGACATTCAGTCAGTCTGGACTCCATAAGGAGATGGAGATGTCTGTGGTCCAGGGTGTTACAGTTTGTCCCCAGCCTCTTCATTTTTTTTTTTTTTTTTGTCAGACCATAAGTGGAGTGTTTTGGCTGGCCTCGTCCTTCTCTGATGGTGAGAACAGTCAATTCCCTGGTACCATTAATCAGTCACATCAGATGCCTGACGCACAGAACAGTGGTGACCTCATAGAGTCACATGCTCTGGGTCCAGTTTCCTTGTATTTACAACAGAAACCCCCCTTGACTGGTTCTAGATTTTTCCTTGACTTGCTGTGCTTAAGGCCTTAATCATGACAGCAATGATTTTAGCCAGTCTTTGTTCTTGATCCTTTATGTTTTATCTTCTTCTGGGTACTTATTTTTTAACATAAAAAAGGCTGTGTGTAACAATTGTCTCAAGAAGTTTTCTGCCCTCTCTGAAGATTTTGTAATTTGTAGCAAATATTTGGGGCTGACTTACTAGTGAAATTCTGTCCCATTACTATATGACTCTGGAAGTTGAATCTGACATTGTATATTTATGAAAAGATTCTTTTACTCAGTCAACTCAAATTTTTCTTGGCCTGTGTAACATAGATCACCTTTTTTATAATTAAAAGGATTTTTAATGTATCTTTACATTCTCATGATAAAAGCAGTCATCATTTTGATCTTATTTCAAGTTCAACTGCAGCATTATATAATTTCAACTTGGTTTTGTTAGAGAGACAGTAACTTCTCTGGGGTGAGGTTTTTAGTATAATGTTCATCTCCCTGTATCCTAGTCTCTTGGAAAATGTATTTTTTTTCAATTGAAATATATTAATTGGCTAATATAAATTAGATGACTCACCTTAAGTGATCAAAATGAGAGAAAAATTTTAAAAATCATCTGTAACATACTCAGATATTTAAAAAATTGATCTATTTTTTTCCATGGTTGGATATCTTCCACTTACAAATAGACTTGGACTCCAGTTGTCCCTTCCACTGCTGAGAGATTTCACACATATGTAATGTAGATAGGTTACAAATTTATTAAAGTTCAAAATAAGGTACGGTACAGAGTGAGAGCAGTAAATAGATTCATAGTGTCCTTGAAGATTAAGAAGAGATCTTTCCCAAAATTCCTGGATTGCCCTTATTATTCTGATTGTATTCTGACACTCGGACAGAAGTCTTAGCAAAATCTTGAAGCCTGGCTTCACAGCCCTGTAATCCCAGGTTCATGCAGGCTGAAGCAGGAAGATTGCTACAAATCCAAAGCCAGCCTGAATTACATAAGAGTTCAGGTTCAGGCAGAACTGCATAGGGATCCCCTACTTTAAAAAAAAAAAAATTGGCCTTCCACCAGATTTAAGTTTCTATATGCTTTCTTGCCAGATGTAAATAATTAAAAATGGGACTGTTAAAAAAATCATTTTCATGTACAGTGCTCAAGAACCATAGAGTCATCATGAATCTTGTGCTTTATAAATGCCCCTTGGGACTCTATTACTTTGATAAACCCACCCAGTTCCTGACAGGATTGCCTCAGTGTTAAGTGCTTACCTGACTACAGTCTAAATCTCAGCAATGGAAGATTAACTCTCAAATTTAAGATAAAATAAACATAATTCAAATGATCACCACAAAAAGTGTTAATTTTTTTCCATTCAAGGACCATGAACTTCTGTAAAATAAAAGCAACTTTAAAAAATCATTTCACTAGGGAGCAACAAATATATTTCTCATTAGTCTTCAACTGAAGAAAAAACTGGCTTGCCTTTACATTACTGGACACACAGTGAGCAGCTTTTATAAATGTAGCTTAAATTTCTGGAGCAACTCACAGGAATTTCAATATCAATTAATAGATCAGTATGACTTACTTGATTTAGGAAAACATAAGATTAGATTTTATAAGATGTAGTAACTAATGTAAATTTTAACAGATCTAATTTTAGTTACCAAATTAAGTTTTGAGCATTTATATCATTTGATCTTACTGTAATAAAATCATATTTTAATTTTCATGTTTGTTTTAGATAAATTGTTATGATTATTAATTACAATGTGTCTGTCCCTGAAGGTTGTCTCACAAAATACACATAACAAAAGCTAACACACCCTTATAATAGATTGGCTTATTTTTCTCCTTTACTTGGGCTCAAAGCCAGTAAGCTTTTAAGAAAAAAATATACTCTACTGATTAAATCCTTAATCCTGTATGTAGTTTAAAGCAATAAAACCTAAGAATATAACCAAAGACCACTGCAGATAAGCACTGACTTGTTGTCATAACAGTATCATTTCCAACAGAACTATTAGTTGTAACAATATGTTCCACAGAAGTATTCTATTCCTGTAACACGTTTACTTGATTAAATATAGCTAACTGAATAATTTACCTTAAGGCTATTGTTACCAACACATGGTGTATTAGTCAAAAGAGAAAATTAAGAAATAAAATAGACAAGGTAGAATGACAAGCACTAAGAATAGTTTTATAGCAAGATAAAATGAAAATAGCTTATTTCAGTACATTTTAACCTACATTTTTCTTCTATTTCTTTGCCAAATCTTTTTCAATATTTACATATCTTTCTAGATTCTGAAGTTACAACAGTGACAACAGAAGACACTCATTTTTTCACTTGAAATTAAATTATACACCAATACATTTAAAGTTTAACTTTGTAACAGCTAGACCTATTAAAATATTTACAAATAAGCAAAATAATAAAAGATATTGGAGAGCATAAAATGACTAAGTAATTCAGTTTTCCTTACAGAACCATGTCATATCCATTATATCAAGTTCCACTGTGTGAGTCAGAATACAGAGGAAAAAGAAAGCACGCATCATGAGATTAAGGCCCAGTGGCTGTCTTCCAAAGGGTCAACAGGGCACCACTTTCTTGATTATTCTACCACAGTCAAGGGATATATCTAAGACTTGCTTGGTAAAATAGTTTCATTAGAATACATGGCATGCCTCCATCACCTCAGAGCTGTCTTAACTTAATTGCACTCAGAAAATTGGCTCAGTTAGGTCTCATGGATTTGTAACTTTCCTTATTTTTCTCCAAGATATTCTTTAAAATGTTTTGGAGCACAGATTTCATATTTGTGAAATTTTTCAAGTGTTCTTTGTCATGAAAGTATCTTATTTCCCTATCAATTTTGAAGGATAGTTTTGCAGGATACATTATTCTTGGTCGGAAGTTGTTTTTCTTTAGGGCTTGGAAGACTTCACTCCAGGCTCTTCTTGTATTGAGTCTTTGAGTTGAGAAGTCCGCTGTGATCCTGATGGGCTTCCCTTGGAATGTAACTGTTTTTTTTTTTTTTTTTTTCCCCCCCTCTGGCTGCTTTCAGTATTTCATTCTTTTTTTGGATATCTTGGACTTTTACGATGATATGCCTAGGTGTAGATTTTTTTCATGTCACGGGCATGTGGCATTCTGTATGGTTCATATATTTGTATGTCCAATTTTTTACCTTTTTCTTTGAAGTTTTCTGCCATTATCTCTGTGAATAGCTTTTTGATGTCTTTAGCATTGTCTCCTGCTTCCTCAGTGACTCCAATCAATCTTATGTTATTCTTCTTTGAATCATCTAGGAGCTGTTGGATTGCCTTTTCATTATCGCTTGCTTTTTTCCATAGATTATGTCTTTACAGTTCATTTGTTGAGATCCTGTCTTCTAGGTCTGAAATTTGGTCTTCTGCCAAATTCATTCTATTGTGCCAACTTTCATTTTCTTTCTTATTTTCCTGTACTTCTGCTTTTAGGTGTTAAAAAGGTTCCATTGTTTTTGCTATGTTGGATTCTATCAGCTCCATGATTTCCTCTTTAGCTTTATTAATCATCATGTTGACAGTGTCTAATATCTCTACTTTCATCTCAGAGATCAGTTCTGATTTACATTTTACTAGATCTGCTTTAGTTACCATTTC
>PVIR01044673.1:0-11114 GCA_004026965.1 Petromus typicus
TCTTGCACATTTTTGTAGCACAGTCCCCTCAGCAGCATCAACGAGCAGATGCCCATCCTGTCTGAGTCAGAGTCAGGACCCGAGGCTCGGTGGTGTTAAGCCATGTTTCCCCAGTGGCAGGTGTAACAGATTCTCTGCCTAGGGCGAGGGCCAGGTGGAGGCAGGAGAAAGACTCTGGGGGGAGATGCTTCGGCTGGGAGCCGCAGATGCGTGGGAGTGTCACACCACAGTGTTCTGCAAGGGAACAGGGTGTTCAGAGCGCAGAGGAGTGAGAAAGCAGGGCGTGTTCAGAGCCACAAATACTTCGGCTCTGCTGCAGCACCCAGCCCAGGAGCAGGCAGCTACAGGATGGCTGGAAGGATGTTTTGAGCCAGGAGACCAGTCCTTGGCCAGGTGCTGTCATGATAAGGACGTTTATTTACTGAGGAAAGGTACCTGGAGAGATTCTGAGAAAAGGAATACCCAGGTATTATACTTTAGCCAGGCTTCTGTGACAGAATTCAGGTAGCTGATAAACAACAGAAGTTTATTCCTCTCGGTTCTGGAGGCTGGAATTGCAAAGGTCAAGGTGGTGGCAGATTCAGCATCTGATAAAAGGTCTGTTTTCTCCATAGACAGCCATATTCTCAAGGCAAAAAGAGCTCAGGTCTGTTTAGTCTCTCCTAGGACCAGTTATGACACTTAGCAGTGCTCCCTCGACATGACCAAATCTCCTGTCAAAGGCCCACCTCATCCCAGCACGTTAGCAGGATTTCAAGCTGTATTTGGAGTGGGGGAGGGACTAACGTTCATTCTAGAGCATCAGGTCACCCCCAGATAGTTTTATGAGAAAACTCTGCCAGTGGGAAGATGGACTTGAGGGCCAGACACCAGAAGCAAGCAGATGAAGTAGAGGCTGGTAATAAATTTGTTCTCTTGTTTAACAAATGTTTACTGAGCATATATGGCATGTTACCTACTCTGCAGGTATCAGGGGAATTACTACAACAAGGTCTCACTGTCTCCTCTGTGGTGCTTGCTACCTCGTGAGGGGGATGGTAGACAGACAAGGAAACACCGAGGAGGAGTAAATGTCACAGAGAGGATGAGAGACGGGGGAAGGTTGAGTTTCCCAAGGACTACGGTTGGCAGACCGCCTGCTCGCTGCCATGCAACACGGAAGCAGAGACCAGATGAGCGCTTTCTGAGTGTCAGATGTGAGGGCAGGAAAGGAGGAATAGTGGAAGGCCTGGGGAGCAGATCTGACCGGAGTGACGCTCGGCGTGGAGAGGTTGTGCAGGGTGCGACTGAGGTTTCTAGCTTGGGCAGCAGTAATAGGCGGCACGGTCGAGGCCTGTGCCTGTCTGGGTTGTGACTGCTCCACTGCATGCTGTGTAATCATGGGGAGAGTAGTTGCCTTGGGTCTTACTGACCTGTAAAATGGGTCTAGTAATAATAGTATCTCGGAAGGATTTTAAGAAAATTGAATGTGTGGAGTGTGTTTCATTTTGCGTGCGGTGGTTAGAATAGGATAGAACCCAGCCTGTGGCTAGTGTCACCTGAGTGCTGGCATTATTATTAAAATATTTGGAGGAGGGAGGGTATGAAGAGCAAGCATGGTAGTAAGCTTAACTTAGACACATAGATTATAAAGTGCGCGTGGAGCCAGACACAGGGGACGTGTCAGCACTCTGGGAGACAGGGAGGAGGATCAGGGGTTCAGTCACAGCTTAAAACATCTCCACAACCCATCTATGTATCTGTAAAAAGTTACAGATACATAGATTTATATAGATATATATGTTGGGGTTGTAGCTCAGTGTGAAGGCCTGGTGTCAACCCCCCAGTACCAAACCAATCCAAACCTAACCAACCAACCAAACAAATCCTGTGCAGGGTGTTTGCGAATAGAGAGAGACAGTAGGCAGTTGTGCTCCTTGAAGCTTGAAATCAAGCCGTACTTGTTTGGCCTTTTTAGGGCCTGGAGGATGTAGCTCGGGGGTAGAGTGCTTGCCTACCCTGCTCTAGGCCAGGGGTGGAGAATCGAATGGCAGGTGTGACAGTGAAAACTGGAAAAGGTTCTCCATCTCTGAAGCTTAGCATTGCAAACAAGCAGACGAACAAAAGATATAGGTAGGAGATAAAATGTCCAGGACCTAGTAATGAGTTCTGTACATGGCACAGGGTTGTGGAAAAGAAAGGACTTCAGCTCAGCAGGTCAGTGAATAGTAGGGAAGCAGGGTTTTGGAGGAGGCAAAGGAGAGTGGGTACAGGTCACAGAGAAAGACCCCCTGAGCGGGAGTAAGGGTGGGAGCTCGTCCGGGAGAGTCCACAGGTGAGGCGCTGGGAGATGAGATCAGTAGCTTCGGGATCTGTTTTCTCCATGTGGTAGGAAGTGAGGCCACCCTTGAGAACAGGGAAGGTGGAATGGGAGTAGGCTGAGGGTTGGTCACAATTGCTTTTCTATCGTCTTATCTCCGACTACCTTAAAAGACATTTGTGTCCAGCTGCCTTGCCGGACCCTCATTCCTTCCGATTGGTGCAGATGTCGTACGTTATTTTCCAGTATGGTAGTAGACTGGGGTTAGTTCTGTCACAGCATTCCCCCACAATGTGGGTCTTGGATTTCCTTGTCTGTCTGCCCAGTAGCTCATGAGACCCCCTAGAACAGAAAGCTTAGTCCTCGTATCCGGTGGACAGTGAGCATTTGGTTGCAGAATTCCTGAATGAGCTTGTGCAGCAGCCCATTCGAGACAACCTCAGGCACCTTCTGCTTCTGCCAGTACTAGGGCTCGCCACTAGAAGACATAGCTTCCCATGACCAGGAGTTCTGCTTTTTCCATCCCTGAAATTGCCCCACACAGCAAATTTCTAGAGCACTCTAGTTCCATCTACCTGTCCGGCCGCCGAGTCCCGTGGCCCGGTGTTCACTCAGGTGACCCTTCTCTGCCATGGGAAGGAGCCAAGTAGCAAACCCTCTGGGAGCTGTGCCCGCCTGCCCGCCCTCCTGCCAGCGCCTGCAGCTGACATCATATGCAGGCACAGTTCCATCCTCTCTGTCTGAGGACAGAGGAAGCTGCCAGATGTGCGAAGATGGAGGCGGGCTCTGTTTGGCACTGAGGTTTGGGCTGAAGGTGAAGGGGATTCTGGTAGCACCTAACTCTCCTCCTCTCTGCCCTACACCACTCCGAGTTTTATATGGGGTGGCAGAGCAGGGAGAGTGTGTGCGCCGAAGCCCTCTGTCTAGAACACAGCTGGGGCGGCTGCATAGGTCAGGAGTCCACAGGGCTCCCAAGTGAATCCCCTGACCCTGAGGTCCCAGCTACCATGTGGCTGGTCCTCTACTGAGCTGAGCATGGTGCAGAATCTGCGTTCCCAGACTGTGTCGTGCAGCACAGCTGTCAAGCAGGCTTGTCACTACCGTGTGTCCTTCCTGAGGAAGAAGCTGGCCTCTCTTCGAGCCAAGTAGGTGGCAGGTTCCTGGAGCTTGAGGTTGGGATGGCGTAGAGGTCTCTGCTCGGTGCTGGGGAGGGAGACACATCTTTGGCAGGAGGCTGAAGGGAGAGGCCGATGAGGGGCCACTGGATGGACTGTTCACCGAGAGATTTAGTCTCTGCCTCACAAGTGCCAGTTGGGAAAGTGCTCTGGCTCCCTGAATCTGTCTTAATGGCTGAGTAGCTCAGTGGTAGCAATTGCTTCTGTTCTTTGCATGGTAAATTAATTCCATGGGTAGAGAATTTCCAAGGGGAAGTACTGTGGGGAAGGACTGGTTTGGTCTGTTTGGGTTTCCTAGGTTAGGTCTTCGTCAGGGTGGACTTAGTAAGGTACTCTCTTATGTCCCCTCTTTTGGGGACTTTTTCCTGTGGCCAGAGCTGCTTGGCAGGCTGCCATGGAGTAGAGAGCCTCAGCTGGGTGTGAAAAGCTTTGTCCCCCTGACTGAGCCCCTACACCTGGTGAAGTGCATGACTTTGCTCCCTGTACAAGTCGAGAGAGCGAGGTTTCTTGGAGGGGGAAGAGATTCCGGGCCCAAAGACAGAATTAAATTTGAACCTGGCAGGCATTTGAGAGAGAGGGGGCATGTAAACCTATGGCCAGGATTTTGTTTGGTTTTCTTTATCTTTTCATTTTAAAATGAAATATGGGACAAATGGGATGATAGGAAAGACGGCAAAAGAAACAATGGGACACTAAATGGATTTCAAAAGTACACAGGGGCTACAGGTAAAGGTGATGTGATATTGGTTCTCTGTCTCTTTCATACACACACACACACACACACACACACACACACACACACACACACACACTGCATAGGCATAGATGCCTGGGCTCATGTAGCTGTCTATTAATAAGAGTGCTCTACTCAGGGGATCTTGGGGCCGAGTTTTTGAGGGTAGTGAATAGAGACTGCTTCACACACAGCGAGATGTGTGCAGATGCAGTGGCAGACTGGGTCCCTGTTCCTGCTCTGCGATACACTGCTCAGGGCACAAGATTCTCTCCTTACTGGCTGTGTGGAACTTTAAAGACTAAGACAACTGGCTTTAGATTCTGGCTGTCCTACTTACTGGCTATGCTGCTTTTGCAAAATAATTTTCTCTCTCGAATCTACCTCCTTCTCAAAAAACAGATAATTGTACTACTCTGTAAGGTCATAGGGGTCAAATGAGATAAAATAGGAAAAGCGTTGAGCACCATGGCTGGCGCATGGGAAGCACTCAGGATGTGCTAGCTTTCATTCTTACCGGTAGCATCAGCAGGCGGCTAAGCCTCAGAGGTGTGTTTTGTTTAATGTGAGTCACAAGAGTTCTGGGGCTGGGGAGTTAGCTCAGTGGTTCCGGCACCTGTCTTGCAAGTGCAAGGACCCGGGTTCAATCCCCTGGTAACCACATAACAATACTGGGCATGGAGACTCACCCCAGCAGCAATCAGCACCACATACCACAGTGCCAGACGTGGTGGCTCACACCTGTAATCCTAGCACTCGGGAGGCAGAGGCAGGATTCCTGTGATGTGAGTTGGAGGCTGAGCTCAGGGCCAGCCTGAACTACAAAGTGAGACCCTGTCTCAAAAAGAAAAAAACAAAAACAAAAACACAAAAGAGTCCATAGCGGTGGTGCTGGGTTCTTAGTGGCCACTGGGAGCCAGTCCCGGGAAATCAGCTTCTTGCTTTTGTGCGTGGGGTGAGGAGCCACAGAAGTGAATGTGTGTCCTAGCTTCCTAGCCCGAGGTCAGGCAGCAGCACCTTGGGGAGCAGAGTGGGGGTGCTCAGTTGCGCCCAGCTGACTGGTCTCAGCAGAGGTTCCTTCTGAACAAACGCCCCCATGGATGTGGACCTCGGCGAACAACTCTGGGAGGGACCTGACATATCTGTTAACTTTCAGACTTCTATGCATAGGAGCGGTTTGATTTGTGACCACCCTTTGGATGTTCCCTCTTTGCTGATCTGAACACGAGACCTTTCGGAAGATAGCACAAACAGCCTTGGGTGACAGAGCAGAAGTGTTTGGGGACTAAGCTCTGACTTGTGTGGCCTGACTTGTGTGGCCGGGCAGAGAAGCCCGTGGTGGCTGGTGCTCTTCGTTCCCAGCTCTTACCCGCTCTCCGGCAGGCCTGGCAGCTTCTGTTGCCTCAGCAGAACTGTCTGCAGGTGTAACTGTCACCTGCTCTGTGTTTTCCCTACTTTAGCATTTCTTCTTTCTGGCCTGAGAAAAAGGGGGCTGTTAATTATAGCTTAGCAAACCAACCTCCATCTCTCTGCTGATTCCAAAGTTGGGACTCAGTTTGGATAACTGGCAGAGTGGATAGTAAACTGTACCCCCAGCATTCCCACTTCTTTCTGGGAAGAGCCTCTCCTCCTACCAGCCAGTGTGGACTAGGACTGTGAGTGGGTGACAGTGGTATTCAAAGCAGAGAATCCGGCTTCTGGCTTGCCCTGCTGTGTGCCATATATATTATATACACCTCCCTGTTACTCAAAGGTTGAGATAAAGTCAGGACAAGCCCTAGATTCTCTCCTCATCTTCTCACCAGTGAATAGTGTAAGCTTAGAGCAGCTCTTTACCCACCCAGGGACTGGGTGAGTCGGTGCCCAAGAGGTAGTGCTTTCAGCTTGGTTGCTGATCCATTGTGTACCAGCCATGCGCATGTATATGCACTTCTACAGTAAATATTCTGTACATAACGTGATGGGGTAAAACTTTTAACACATGAGATAAAGAGAAATGCAAATAACAAGATTTTCTTAACACGTGACTGTGGGTAAGTGTGTCCACGGCCTCTTGATAACGAGAAACCTATTAAGGAGGGTGACTCCTCAGGCAGATAACGTCTTTGGTCATCATAGGTAGAGGTGACTCCAGGTTCAGGTTCCTGGTCTCCGCTCTTACACTCTGAGCCTTGGCCTGTGCTTGGCTAACATGTGTCCCAAGTGCTTCTAACACAGGTGGTCTCTGAACATGCTTTGACAAACGTGTCCTTAGCCCAAAGCCTGCTGGGATTTTCTCCAGCTAGTATCAAGCACATAGTTCAGGATTGCAAAGGGCCATTTTATACCCAGCCTGGGCTCATCGCCTCTGTTTTCTCTTACCTGTCTCGTGCACAGCCCAAGAATCACCATTCTGCAGCAGCAAGGAGGAAGGTGGGCGGGGCGTGATATGTAAAGAAATTACTCTATTTTATCTGCCACTAATTTTCCAAGGTGACTTTTGGTGCTTCTTCTCTTGTCTTTAGCTACGAAAGTCATTAACCCTGGGCTTGCTCCTGCTTGGCCTCCCCCTACTCTGAAGGTGATTGCTGAGGTGGAGAGAGACCCATTGCAGGCTGGCTTAGAAGAGGAGGGGCGGAAGGGGGAAGGGTGTTTGTGAATGCACTCCTCCGACCCCTGGAGTACTCACACTTTTCGCCTGCGCACAAACACTAAAGCTCCCAGTGTTACCTTTTGTTTGACAATGATGGGTGAGTAAATTGAATGCAGGGTAGAACTTTGGAAGTGCCTTGTTTAATAGTTGATTTTTCTGAGGGAAATGATTTCATCCTCTCAGTGCTTTTCCTTCCAGAAGTGAAGCAGATGTTACCCAAGATTCATTTTTGGGGCTTTCTAGGTGGGGATGGATTTCTTGGTGGGGTTTTTTGGTTGTTGTTTTGTTTTTTTTTAGTTTTTGGAGACAGGGTCTTGCTTTGTAGTTCAGGCTGGCCCTGAACTCACTACGTAGCTCAGGCTAGTCTTGAACTCACAGTAATCCTCCTTCCTCTGCCTCCTGAGTGCTGGGATTACAAGTGTGTGCCACTGTGCCCTGCATTGTGATATGTGGTAGCTGGGATTGAACTCCGGACCTTGTGCTTGCCAGGCAGACGCCTGGAACCACTGAGCTGACTACCCGGCTCTGGTGATACATTCTTAAATAGCCAAAAGTTGTGTTTGTAGGTGAAGGTACAGGACAGACCCGCCGATGGGACTCTTATTCAGGGCCTTACAGCATCAGATGCTCTGTTCTCCTCCCTAACCCATGAATTCCTGCTTTGATGTCTGCATCAAGCTATTGTCTGCTTTTCTATAAGTAACTACTTCAGTAGGAAATTTGCTAAGAAAATTAACTGAGGTCTATTTTAGCAGATAAATTAAAAATCATAGGAAACTCACAAATCACACATGGCAACAGTACACCTAAGATAAGGTAAAGTATGTTCTGAGTTTGTGGAAACAATATTTAAGTTCCTGAGTATTTGTTATAAATAGCAACATTTGGTCTTTTGTGGGCTGTATGCCCAGCACTGTGCTTTCTGTACACTATCCTATTTATCCCTAGTAAAAATTTTTTTTGGAGGTACCGAGGATTGAGCTCAAGACTTTGCACTTGCGAGGCAGGTGCAGTGCCACTGAGCTAAATACTTAGCCTCCTAATAACAATCTTATGAAGGAAATTAGCGTGATAGTCACCTATCAGATGAGGCTTAGACGGTCTACTATCAGTGCTTTTCAGTGGCCAAGCTGAGATTCAGCTCCAGAGCTCAAGTTTTTACTTACATGACTGTGATTCCTTGCAAGACAGGAGAGGGGACTGTCTGGGGAGTTGGAGCCCTGTGGAGAGCATGCTTCTTCTTGGACCTAGTGGGCCTGTATTTTTTCCATTTTTTGGGGATTTGAGCTGTAAGTGTGGCAGTGTATGACCAAGTCTGGATTTTTTTTTCTTAATTTCCTTTTTATTTTACTGGCACATTTTAAGTATGCATAATGGTAACACTCATCATAGTGAATTTGTACCTGCACAGATACATATCTTGATATATCCTACTTCTTTTGGCCCATTCATCTCTTCTTTCAACCTCCCTCCTCCATTTCCTTCCATTCTTTCTTTTTATTGTCCCTTCTTTCTTTTCCCTTATTCCTCTTCTCATTTGAACATTTTTTTCCTGATTTCCCTATATCTCTTATGTACCTTAGTCCTTATTTACACTTTTGGTTTCTCATACCAGAAAAACTATGTGGTATTTACATATGTGTCTGATGTATTTCACTTAAAAGTGCGGTCTCAAGCTGTATCCATTTAGCCAGAAATATCTCAAATTTATCCTTCTTTGTGGCAGACTGGTACTTTGTTGTATTAAAAAATCCACATCTTCTTTATCCATTCATCAGTTGATGGGCATTTGGATTGTTTCCAAGATTTTGCTATTATAAACTGTGCTGCTAAAACATGGATGTGCATATATATTGCTCTAGTGTGATGCTTTTAATTCTTTATAGAATATGCAAAGAAGGGGCATAGCTGGACTGAATGGAGCGTCTAGGATTAAGTATTTGAGCGTTCTCCACACTGAAAGTCTGGGAAATGTCATAAGCAGATAGAAGAAGAAAGAAATTGCAAGAGAGGATAAAAGCCTCATGATTCTGAATGATCCAGTTAGATATATATTCGATGATAACAAGTGATTTTTTTAGAAGCCTTTCTAAGGTGTGTTTCCCAGTGTTCTTGATTTTAAGAAGTGCCTGAGGGTGTTCTCAAGTTGTTTGTCAGTGTTTCCCACCCATCCTGGTTTGACACCATCACTTTCTCTCTCTTTCTTTTTTTTTTGAGGTACCAGGGATCAAACTCATGACCTTTCATTTGCAAGGCAGGAGGCGGTGCCGCTGAGCTAAATCCCTGGCCCAACAGCATCTTTTTGATGCTTTCTTCTAGTTTAACTCTATACCTTTGCAGCAGAACGCAGTAGCTACTACACCGGCTTTGCTGCCAGCTGAAGCCCAATGGCCACTGGCAGGAGCTCTGCTTCCTCCTCTTTCTTCCTGGGGCCACCAGCACCCTGTGTCTTGCCAGCCTTTCTCCCATCAGAGTGCTGAGGCTACCACTTCTTGCTTGACTGTTGTCTGTATTCCCTTTTCTCACTGTCAGCAAGGTTGGGAGAGGGTCCACTAGAGGCTATTGCAGTGGCCTGAGGCATTCCGACGACTCCGCATCTCCTGCCATAACTCTTCCCCATTTGCAGTGGAATGGCGTGGTGGGAGGTGGCCACATGGGCAGCGCCCACTGCCGATGGCTTCCCTTTGTGAAGCACTTGCACAGTTGTCATCTGCAGAGCGCAGGGACCAGCTGTGGCTGGAGGTGGTCTGACTGCCAGGAGGTGGTAGGTAACTTGTTGCATAACCACTGCCAGCTTTGTGTGAGCCCCAACTGCATATGGGTTGGAGAACTGGGATACTCCTGGGCACACCGGGATACTCCTGGGGCACCCAGAGTTCAACCCCGAGGTGACCCTAAAATAAACACTAGAAAGACAATGTTTTAGATAACATTAACTAAATTTGCCTGATAGATGTCAGCACCATGCTTTTATTTAGATTTCCGTGAAGTAGTGTAACAGGTTGAACATGAATAACCTAAAATTCTGAAATTCAAAATGCACCAAATTTGGAGTTTCTTTGAGCACTAACATGATGCCACAAATGGAAAATATGCCACCTGACTACCTAGGATGGGTCTAGTCAAAACTCAGGTGTGCAAAAATGTATAAAATTACCTTCAGGCCATGTAAATACCAATATGACAAAAGTGAATTTCATGTTTCAACTTGGGTCCTATCACCAGGATATCTTACTATATATATGTAAATGTTAAAACTGAAAACTGCAAAATACTTCTGATCTTGGATATTTCACAGAAGGCTACTAACCTGTATTATAAGGTGTACTTTTTAGTTCAGAAATCTGAAGTTTAAATTGGACACGGTAGAGTATGCCTGAAGGCCCAAGACTCTGGGAGCCTGAGGCCGGAGGATCACAAGTTTGATCCTAACCTGAGTAATTTAGTGACTTAGGGAAGCCCCACCTCAAATAAAAAGGACAGGAGACATAGCCTAGTGTGAAGGCTCCATGTTAAATCCTCAGTACTACCCCCCCCCCAAAAAAAACCTAACCCAAAATGTAAAACAAAGAAATCCCCCCATGACTTAGAGAGGTTTCATAACTCAGATAAAATTATGCAGCTGCTATATAATATGCTAAATATCACATCAGGAGATTAATTCTCGATGTTAAGCACTGTGTTATACTGTCCTGTCCAGTTGTGTAAGCTGAGATTAAGAAATGATCACTACTGTCTCAAGAATTTCTGGCAGCTAAGGAAGGTGAGTCCCCTCTTCTTGACTGTGCAATTTTGCCCCTAGAACTCATGAGCCACAGCAGTGTTCTCATCTAGCAGGGAGACTCAGTCTTCCCTAAGCCAGTGCCTTGGGGGTTGACCCTGGTGTCTCTCTTCCTTTGCAGAAGGTAAGACTTGCGCTCCAGTAATGCTCCTGTCCTCTCTCCCTTTGTACAGTGCAGGGTGCAACACTATAGACCCCTTGGACATGGCTGTCTGCTTTGTTCCTACTGCCTGGGCTTTTTATTCTCACAACTTGTTTCCTCACCTATTACAACTGCTTCAGAAACTTCTACCCCAAGTCCTCCCAGTAGCCTCTCTAGTCCAGAGAATGTCAGCCTTACAAGTGTACACTAGACCCTGCAAGGTCAGCTGCCATTTCTGGCTCTCCTTGTGCTGGGCCAGCTTCTCTCCCCTCAGCTCCTTCATGACAGACATTTCAATCAAATCCTCTAGTGGATCTTCCCACGTTGGCACTTTTTTTTTTTTTTTTTTTAG
>PVIR01044674.1:0-11124 GCA_004026965.1 Petromus typicus
TTTGAAATGTTTAATGCAGAGAAAAAATTAATTTTGAAGCAACATCAAAGGAATTATCCAAGAAGGATGAAAATGAAACTGGAAATAAAATTACTTCTCTCTCTGGAGTCTAGAAATGAGCTATATTCACATGTTTTTCATTGATTTTTCAGATTGTAAGATCTTCCTGACTGTAAGAACACTCACAGGGAGAGAAGTGGCCAATAGAAATCCAGACCAGCAAAGGAATTAAATACAATGTACGCATGTTACAGAGGTGCAGAATAGTCCAAAAGGACAAGATTATTCCTATTATATCAATTCTCTTATTACAGACTCTCTTAAGTTACTGAATACACACATCAATCCTACAGTCCCATGGAGATTTTAGAACACCTGAAATTTCTTTGCTGGTAGGTTTTAGCAAGTCCCAGGGACCTGCTACATTTTTTTTTAGTTGCTGGAGATGGGAAAGTTCTGACTAGCATGTGTCCTCTGAAGAGTAAAGATTTTGCACCCTGGGCATGGCCCATACTAAATCATGAACTTCAGGAAAATATTTCACATATCTTTAAAAGCTATTTGTGTTGTTTGAGCTAGGACTATAAGTAGACAGATGGAAGCAGTCTCAGAGCATTCCTCACTTTTAAGATACAGAAAAAAGGTAATTTTCATATCATGTATAAGAATTAGAGAAAAAAAATCCTTCTTACACATTCTACTAGAGTGTTTTTGTTTCTTTCTTTCTCTCTCTCTCTCTCTTTTGACTAGAAGAATATAAGTGTTATAAGCATAGTATGATTTATGGTGAGGATTTTATTTTGTGAATGAGTATAAAATTTATTAGATCAATCTTGAGTTAAGTGTGTGTAGTTCTAATACTTTTGCCTACCTAGGTTGAATATTTTGCCCATAAGAAGTGCCATACTGGGCCGGGGAGTTATCTCAGTGGTTCTGGCACCTGTCTTGCAAGCGCAAGGGCCTGGGTTCAATTCCCTGGTAACCACATACCATACTGGGTGTGGAGACTCACCCCAGCAGCAACCAGTACCACATATCACAGTGCCGGGTGTGGTGGCTCACACCTGTAATCCCAGCACTCGGGAGGCAGAGGCAGGAGGATTGCTGTGATGTGACTTTGAGGCTGAGCTTAGGGCCAGCCTGAACCACAAAGCGAGACCCTGTCTCAAAAAACCTAAAAAAAAAAAAAAAAGAAATGCCATATATCTAATCTTATTTAAACATAATTTTTGCACAAAGTTACTGGTAAATTTATCTTAAAATACACTACAACCAGTTTAATATTGGAATTTAAAGATATAAACCTTCAGAGGAAGACTATTTTGGCAATTCTATTTCTACAATGGAAACTTTTCCTGTGTTAGTGTCATTTTTAAGGCTCTAACATTTCCTGATTAAATGTTAGAAGTAATATTCATTACAAGCTAAGGCACAGGTAATATCTGAGTGTAATTACCAATAAAATAGTTTATAAACTACTGATAAAATATTTAATCAAAAACTTAGAGTGATAAGCTTTGAAATATATTAAATAAAAATTTTATAATATTTCTATTTATTGTATAAAAATATTTTGTCATGAGGTTAAGGATAAAATTCTTTTTTTTTTTTTTTTTGGTACCAGAAATCAAACTCAAGACTTTGTATTTTCCAGAAAAAACACTGAGCCATGTTCCTGGCCTAACCAAACTGCAACTTTGAGGGTCTTCATGGACCAGTCTCTTTATTTTAGCTCTCTGTATGAAGAGCTTTTTGTCCTTCAAACTAAGGATTTTTTTTTCCTCTTTCTTTTTATACTCTCTACAAGATAATTCTTATGAGATACATCCATCCTGTATTTTAATGACTAGATTGTTTTGTTTGCTACAGGCCAATAATTTAAGATTTATTCCATTTTTATTGTTACACTTTTTCAAAATGTCTAACTTGATGTTTTAGGTCTGCTAACTGAAATATTTTTCCTGATAGTTCTTGCTTGCATATCCATAACAATAATGAAGAAACATACTGTGGTTTAGGATCTAGTTCTAAATTGTCTCCAAATGAATTCATATTCACAGAGTCACCAGTGCACTCGTTCTTTGTTTGTTTCTGAGACAGACTCAACAGAAAGTCTTTGAGGGTAAATTCCAAAAGATATTTCAAGTAGTGCGCTGTTTCTAAAAATGTCTGGTGGCCTAAGGAGTTCTGTGTATTATATATACCAATTTTTTTTTGCATTTAAATTTAAATGTTTCAGTCTGGATTTCAATACATCAGTCCTCAATTATATCAAAACAATTGGTTAGTGTACTACAAGTTTATTCTTTTTTTTTTTGAGACAGGGTCTCGCTTTGTAGTTGAGGCTGGCCCTGAGCTCAGCCTCAAACTCACATCATAGCAATCCTCCTGACTCTGCCTCCCAAGTGCTCGGATTTCAGGCATGAGCCACCATGCCGGGCACTGTGGTAGGTGGTATGTGGTACTGGTTGCTGCTGGGCATGAGTCTCCACACCCAGTATTGTTATGTGGTTACTGGGGATCGAACCCTGGTCCTTGCGCTTGCAAGACAGGCGCCGGAACCACTGAGCTATATCCCTGGCCTTACAAGTTTATTCTTACTAGAGTAAAGGAATCCATTACCTGAAATAATGTTAAATGTTTTAAATTGCAGTCATCATTTAATTCAGTAATTTATGTGGAGAAATTATTTGAAGCTAAAGTAAACATCTCCTGAGTGTTAATATTTCATCTTTCAAGCTTGTGATGCCTTATAAGGTTAGACTCACTTTAGATGAACATGATGTCTTCAGTGTTTGTTGGTTGATTTACTTCGTGCTCCATATTTTGAATTCTACTTTAAAATTGATATATGGACCTGCTTGAGGCTACTATGGTTCACATAATTTCAGTTTATATATTTCCTTGAGATGCCCAAATAATTCTAATGAAGGTAAACATTTAAGAAGATTCTGTCCAGCACAGAGCTTTTTAACTGGACAGAGAATCAAGTAATGGTGATTCCTAGCTCCTCACTCCAAAAAGCTTCTGATTTAACTGAGATCCCTTATGATCTAACCTGGGACTTCCATGAATCCTCAGATGACTTTAATGAGCAGCAAAATGAACTACTAAATGAGTCCTCCTGGAGAGAATGTTTCATTTCTTATTAGATCCCCACAGAGCTTAACAGAATTATTGCACTTAGTATGTGCTCAATAAATACTGTCTTATTAGGTTCTCTATCCAATCAGATTGTATTCAAAATAGAATGATTGAACTTCTTTTTAAAAAATAAATTATTCTCATAGCTGTTATTACTCAGAGACTTCCAAAATTTAAGTTTATAGTTTTCATAAACTATTTTTTAAAAAGGTATATTTATGCATGTAAAAATAAAAACACACACAGAAAACATGTACACAATGTCTGTAGACCTAATGTTAGAATTTAAAACTTTTTAACTTAACTATTTTTAAAAAAAACTGATACAACTCTTTTTAACACTATAAATGCTGCAATGTGCTATACTGTTGTATGATTCCAAGCTGATCACATTTTTTATAAACTCAAGAGATCTTGATAGTCTACAAATGTTGCATTAAAGGAGAAATACATTTTAAAAAGAAGACGTGGTTCTTTTATAGAATGGAATATTGCTCTGCCATCAAAAATGATAAGATTGAGTCATTCATACTCAAGTGGATGTACTTTGAGCATGTCCTCATAAGTGAAATAAACAGGTCATAGATGTGTGAATAGCATATCTTTTCTCTGGTATGAGAAAGTGAAGTTGTAAATGAATTGTAGTATGTATAGTTGATATTGTGAAGTAGAAAATATTTAAAAGGAAAGAGTGTAAAGGTAAATAATGAGGGGAAAACAAATGTGGTAATAAAGAAAAAAGAAAACAAAGATTTTGTATATAGGGGGTGGGGGCAGGGTAGGGAAAAAGGTAAAAATGAGAATCAAGTCATGTCATATTCTTGTACAAACTCTTAATGTTGAATGCTATTATGATACATATTCATAATGTATCAATGAAGATAATTTTTTAAAAAGCAGTGGAATAAATACATAGCAGTATGTTCAATATTTAGGTAGAGAAAATATAAAGTTCAAATTTGCTTTTCAGTCCATATCATCTCCTAGGATACTTTACTAAGGTGTTTTAAAATACTATATTACTGAAAATATTTCAAAATTTTCATAATTAAGAAATGATAAATATTTGAACAAATGGACATTCTTAATTCCATTTAACAATTATATAATCAATGCATATTTTAAAAGATAACGACAACTTATAAGAATGTATTTTAAATGTTTATGTATCAGTTAAAATTGATTTAAGTTTAAAAAGAAAACAAAGTAAACTTTAAACAGCCTTTCTTCTTATCTCCTCATAAGAAAAGTTAAGATAACTTATAACACAGCTTGTCTCAGTGACATGAGGTGTATTGTTTTAAATATATTCAATTATTCAGTTTTTTATCCACATTATTTAAAATAGGCAAGAAAAATCTCTATTCTAATAAAAAGAACTGAAAAGACTTTTTAAGAAATAACTGAGACAAACAAAGAGGCTCATTGCTTTTGTCTGTGTTTATTCCTCTCACAGAGTTAATTCTCCTTCTCCAATATTTTCTAAATAGGATTACAATGTATTATAATCTTCATTTCAGAGTTAATTCTGTTTATTGGTTATATCAAAGGTAATTCTTTCCCTCATGACCTATCCTTTTAAACAACTTGCTAATCCATGCTAAATGAGTTGTTACCTCAGTAGAATACAATCAATTACTATTGACACTATAATAAATTCGAACACAAAAGTCTACTCCGTGGAGAAATCAGGTTGAGTTTGCGGATTTTAAGACCAGAATCTTGTCCGTCTGGGTAGTTTGTGGGTATGTTTCACCTAGGTTACATTTCTTTACTTGTTCTGCTTTTAAATCAGGGACTTCTATCAATGAGGCAGTCCCCATGGCTGCCGTCTGCTGACCTAAACTGCTTTGTACGTTTGGATGTGCAATGAGCTAGACATTGCGTGTGAAACTGAACAGAAGCTCTTTGTAAAGCTGCTCTGACAGGGGTGTCCTCTGAGCCACCTCTGAGGGCTCTCACTTGAAAGGCACCAGCAGAAAATTTGGAAGGTTTCAAAGTGATAGACATAAGCTCACTGGAAGTTTACAATGCAATGAACTAAAGTCCTTATGGTCTGTCTTAATAGATATGAAATACTGTAAAGGTACAGCATACTTGTCCAGTATTTTAAAAGTTTTATGTTGAAAAGTTTAGCTTTTGAAAAAGATATATTTTATTTTATTAGGCCAGAACAGATTGGTATCTGGATGAATTTTTTGTCTTCACTCATATTTCTGTCTTTCATGTGTATGTAAATATGTGTCTTTTCAATTTTTAATTTTAAAAACTTTTTCCTTTTGTGTGTGGTACTGGAGATGGAACTTATGCTTTTCACACTGAGCTATATCCCTGATATTTTACTTATGTTTATTTCAACTTTGAGATTAGATTTCACTAAGCTGTTAGGTTGTTCAGAGAAGGCTGAAACTTTTGGTCCACTTGCTTCAGTTTCTCAGAATATTCCAATTTTTAAATATATGTTTAATATTTTACCCTTTTTTCTAGTAGCTATTATATTAAAACTAAAATAGATCATTTTTAGGCTACAATAAAATTTTCTGTACTGTCCTTGTTTTTTTTTTTCATATTTAAAAAAATTAAAATCCTTTGGATGTCCTTCCTGCTCTCCCTCCCTCCCTAACTCCTTCCCTTTCTCCCTTCTTTCTTTCTTTTTTCTTTTTTTCTTTCTTTCTTTCTTTCTTTCTTTCTTTCTTTCTTTCTTTCTTTCTTTCTTTCTTTCTTTCTTTCTTTTTCTCCCTTTCTTTTTACATTGTTGGAGATAATCCTTACACATGCTCAGCAAGCATTCTACCAACTAGGCTATACTAGTTTTATTAAACTTCTATTTTGGACAGGGTTTTATTAGGTTGTTCAGTGCCTACAAACCGTGACCCTCCTGTCTCAGTCTTTCCAGTCAAATGGACTTACAAATGTATCATTGTACCCAGTTGGATTTTTTGTTTTGTTTTATTACTTTCTTTAGAACAAATTCACTTATTGTTACCATTATTTCACAAAAGGAAAAATATGTTAACAATTTAAAAAGTGCTTAAAGCTCCTTTAGGCATAATCAGTATTGCAGTCCATAAAGATCCTGACAAAATAGTGTAAGAATGATATAACTTAAGGAGGAGGACAATTATTCATACTGAGTATATATTTGATGATCAAAAAGTAGAGCAACTATATACATCAAATAAATAATCATGAGTAAAAAACTATTGCCATCAGTCCATGCAAAATACGACTCCTGACTCTGAACATGCCTACCCTCCCCAAAGTTCCAAATGTGCTCCGCTGTGCTGTTGATGTAAGATCAATAATCTACTGATGTTGCTGAGTGTCATCCAATTTTCTTCACAAAAGAAACTGTTTTAGGGAACTAGCATGAGAAGGAAAGTTGAAAATCATAAGCATAAATATTTTAAGTGCTTTTATCCAAAGATGTTTATAGCATAAATTATCTTTACTCTTTCTTTATCACTCAAAGGGTACTGTCTGTGGAAAGTGTTCTAGAAAAATCAAGGGCAATTTAGTTTCCTTTATTCTTAGCAAAACTTATGTAAAGCTATCATGGAAATAATGGTGCTATTGTGTCTCACTGATTTAATTTCCAGATAACACCATAGACCCTTAACAGAAGGAAATAAATCTGTATCTGTTTTATCAGTAAACACACATGGAGCTATTATATTGTCCAATAAATATTGTTCATTTGTTAGGTGAGTTTTTTTGAAGTTTATGATGGAAATTTATGTGAAAATCATACACTTTTACAAAGTAACTAAAATTAAGGTTTTTAAATTTTAAAAAATATTGCAATTCAATATATATTTAATATCTGGGTTCATATATATAATTTCTGAGAGTATATTTATAATCAATCCCAGTAAGAAAAACCAGTGAAATTATTTCAGACTCATTCAAAATGTAGTGCTTTCTTCTTTAATATTTTCCTAAAATCACAATTTTTTCAGTGAGTTAGTATTCATTAATATTGAAAAAATATTGATATTTAATATCATGTTTTGGTTGACAAGATAATTTAGTTTTATGCCTGATGTTTTTGGTGAGTCCTTCTCATTCCTCTGACAAAACCAAACTTTTCAAATTCTCCAACCAAAGATTTTTAGTCCATTCATTATTTCATGATGAGTTTCCTATTAAAAATCAGCCTCTTCAAAAAGCGAATTTTCTTTCAGCCTGGTGAGTCTGATAGCAAAAGTAAAGTGTTGTCGCCAAATTTACATGAAAATGAATTTACATGAAAATGAATTTTAAAGCAGTTGAGAACACTGAGTGTTGGCAGGCTTTTACTTATTATGAAGATGAGTAGAATGGAATCTGCCTATCAAAGTGACGAAACCGCGCACGTCTGCCAAGAGCACTAAGTACGCTGCCGAAAAGTATTATTAACAGAAAATGCAATATGTTTTGTCAAACAAAAGAAACCCATTAAATTGCCAATTTTAATATCTTGACATGGCTTTATGAAGGAAAAACTCAATTGGTCTTTATAAACTAAAAAACTGCATATATATATATGTATATATGTATGTATGTATACAGAGAGAGAGAGAGGTGGGGAGGCAAATCAGTGACTTATTTACACATGAAAATACAATACAAACTGTGAAAGTTTCCTTGTAAATGTTTTTATTGAGTAGGAAAAAAGTACAGACTTCACACAAAAATAAAAGCAGTTACTTCTAGTAATATTTCACAATTCTAGCAATATTTCAAACTACTGGAAAACCACTGTTTTACCTATTTTGGTAGTCTAAGATATAACAGTACTGTTAGTGCATTATATCCAAATCTCATGGAAGTAGAGAGAGAGAGAGAGAGAGAGAGTAATGGTGGTGCCGAGGCTTATAAAAATGAGGTACATAAGGCCGGGGAGTTAGCTCAGTGGTTCCGGCGCCTGTCCTGCAAGCGCAAGGACCGGGGTCGATTCCCCGGTAACCACATAACAATACTGGGTGTGGAGACCCACACCCAGCAGCAACCAGTACCACATACCACAGTGCCAGGCGTGGTGGCTCATGCCTGTAATCCCAGCACTCGGGAGGCAGAGGCAGGAGGATTGTGATGTGAGTTTGAGGCTCAGCTCAGGGCCAGTCTGAACCACAAAGCGAGACCCTGTCTCCAAAAAAAACCTAAAAAAAAAAAAAAAAAAAAAAAAAAAAAAAAAAAAAAAAAAAAAAAAAAAAAAAAAAAAAAAAAAAAAAAAAAAAAAAAAAAAAAAAAAAAGAGGTACATGAAGAGTTAGGCAGAAGTAAACTGTGGTAGCTAAGTGACAGCACACATCCTGCATTATTTGTCCTGTACTTCTGCATTGAGAGCTCAGTGTGCTAGCAGTGTTAGTGGACCACCTCCATTTTACTTTGCAGTTTGTCTTCTAAAATTTTCTCTAAAATATATTTTTCTTGTTTATAATTAATGCGTTCAGCATTAAATATCCATAGTTAATTGTATATTTGGACCCTTTAGGATATTTCAAAAAACAGCTACAATTCCATGTAGAAAACTTGCCATTCAGCTTTTCTAACAAGGCCTTACAAGTCCATGTGTCTTAGATGTCATTTTGCCAAATGTTATGTGTGACAAGAAATGAGGCCTGTGGACTTAAAATGCTACATGTGGTTTTCTTAGCTGAATTCTCATCAGTGGAACATACTAAGTGGCATTGACAATTTAAAGGCAGAAAAGTTTATTCTGATTCCATTTCCACCCACAGTCAGCTGGCTGAAACAGCGCAGCAAAGGGACATGGTGGAGAAAAAGGTACACAGCTCATGGTAGATAGGAAAAAAACCAAAAAAAACAAATAAACAACAACAACAACAACAACAACAACAACAAAACAGGCTCTGTGTACAAGATTTCACCCTCTCATGCACCCAGGGGTGCACCTGCAGCAGGCCACCACTTCTGCCCCACATTCACCTACTGACATCATGGATTGATGAACCTGCTGATGAGTATAGTGGATTTTTAGCCAATCGTTATCCACAAACTCAACAAATTTTAGACCTAAACCATGACAATGATTGAATTTCCAAAAAGCATCACTTTCACCATGGTTTATGGTAAAGTTACTTACTGTGGACTCTGAGATGGGAGGGTTGATGTGATGTAAGAAGATAAGTAAGAATTTAAAAGGAATTGAAAATTACAAAAATGTTAAAAGATGTCTGGAGAAAGTGAGTTAAAGCTACATTGATAACATTGCTTTATATATTTTTCTTCATATGGGAATCAATAAGATTTATAGAAATTTTAAATTAGATTTGTGTTATGACAACTATCTTCATTGCAACTTGAATACAGTCTTTAATGGAGGACAGTAACTGTCATTGCTAGTCTATCATTTGCTGATTTCATTAAACATCTTTCAGGTAAAAATCACCGTTTTGGGAAATAAAAAAAGCAAAATAAAAAAAAAATAAATACAACACATCATTTCTAAATTGTACTTTGAAGTACAAGGATAACAGCCAGAAAGCTACAGCAGCTGAAGTACAGTCAACGGAGGTCAAAGGACATGGGTTTCTTGTGGCCTGAGCGCTCACTGAACCTTTGTTACTGTTCTCGCGACCTTGTATCTCCACTATTTACATGATGTATTAGTCAAATTTCCCGGCATTAAGCTACAATATCCAACATCTGTTTCATGAATTTAGTTCATTATCCTCTGGATCCAATTCAGGAATATGTCAGAAAAGACTGACAAAGATGCTTAGCTCATGGTGGTTGCAAAGTGCAGCAAGAGAAAAGCACTTGATGAGAAGAAACAAGGGACTAGATATTGTACCTACAGCCAGGTCTGCATGAGTCAAGCAGATACAGTATTGTGTGTTCCATCTGCACCCTGGTGATCCCAGCCAATCAAACTGATACAAGCAAGTGTAACTGTCACAGGTTTCAACTCACCTGCACTGTATGTAGACCTGCTATATTTATGATATAATCTGAATTATTCTAGAATTTTCATTGAGGTTAAAAAGAAGAATTTTTTGAAAAAAACAATATTCTGGGCTTGTCTGCAATACATAACTAAATTCTCATTCAAAATTATACATTGGGCTACATGAAAATACCAGATGGACACATCTTTGGAATACTTTGTTTCTTGCAGCTTTGCTTCCATTTTGAAGTCTTAAAAATTTTGTTTTAGAAACAAGCCATCTTGATTTGCCTATGCTATTACCTAGCTATTATTCAGTTTTAAGCAAGGTATATAAGTTAAATTTATACTCAGAATTCCAGAGTCTACAAAATGTTATTTTGGTAACAAAGACAAATCAATTTATGGTTTTGATCAGTTACAGAGGACAAATCTATTAATATTGCATGAATTTAAGATACATATCTAAGTAATTTGTCATTAAGGAAGAGTATTATATGACTTTCAATGATATGACAATACTTCCTAGAATCTCTTAAATATTTTAACTTCAAATATAAAAAGTTAGTCTTTTCTGTCTTCTTTAGTAATTTAAACATTTCAACTGAATCCTCTTATAACTCTTTCACATTTTTGTGAAAATTGAAAGACTACAAAATTTATATGGAAACACAAATAATAATAAACAAGTCTAATTTGTTAAAACCACTTGAGCTAATGTAATTATTTTGCATTGTACAATGTAGAAAAACCATAATGTTAATAATGTACATTTCTACTCTTCTTATGACAGCAAAACATTTTCTGTAGGGGTCGGGGAATTAGCTCAGTGGTTCCGGCGCCTGTCTTGCAAGCGCAGGGACCCGGGTTCGATTCTCGGGTAACCACATAACAATACTGGGTGTGGAGACCCACGCCCAGCAGCAACCAGTACCACATACCACAGTGCCGGGCGTGGTGGCTCACGCCTGTAATCTCAGCACTCAGGAGGCAGAGGCAGGAGGATTGTGATGTGAGTTTGAGGCTGAGCTCAGGGCCAGCCTGAACCACAAAGCGAGACCCTGTCTCAAAAAACCTAAAAAAAAAAAA
>PVIR01044675.1:0-11110 GCA_004026965.1 Petromus typicus
ACAGGGTCTTGCTTTGTAGTTCAGGCTGGCCCTGAGCTCAGCCTCAAACTCACATCACAGCAATACTCTTGCCTCTGCTTCCCAAGTGTTGGAATTACAGGGGTGAGCCACCACTCCCTGAACTGTGGCATGTTGTACTGATTGCTGCTGGGCGTGAGTCTCCACTCCCAGTTTTTTATGTGGTTACTAGGGGAATCGAACCTGGGCCCTTGTGCTTGCACAACAGATGCCGGAACCACTGAGCTAAATACCCGGCTCCTGCAGTCTCTTTTATACACATTTCTCTGCACAGATGGGGAACATTGACAGAGGAAAGAATGAAAATTAAATTTGATTTTTTAAAAAGCAAGCATTTATCTGTGGCTCTTTGATAACAAACTTGCACTAGGAGCATAATCAGAGACTTGTATATGTTTTGTGTGTCCGCGGGGTTAGGGAGGGGAACTGAAAGTTTGATTCACTAGGTAGAAAGCAGTTTTAGGCCATCTTCAAAGCTCCAAGTAAATTAAAATTGATAAAAGTTAAAAAGTAGTTTTAGACTTTTGCTTATCATGAAGAAACTGTTTAGTTATTTTGAACTTCTGATTTTGCTCTTTTCAGCATTTTGGAAGGACTTATTTAAGAGTAGTGAAAGAATTAAAAAGACCAGACCTCTGCAGATTTCAAATGAATTCTTGCAGAAAAAAAAAGAAAAATCAAAGAAAACTTTCATGTTTTTCTTTTTATTTAGTCTTAGTAGTAAGTAGATAAGCTATAAAGGACACCTTGAGATACTCAAATACAAAATAAGTTTACAATCAATACGGTGACCTTTTATAAAGATCAGAAAATTTGGTGGCTAATTATAACTAGCTTGCATGAGAGCTAAGGAGAATTTACATTACACCGATTTTTATTCAAGATACTTTAGGAAACAACAATGAATAAAAAATTTGAGCAATGAAACTATGTCCAACATAAGTAGTTTTTAGTTAACTAAAATTATCTACACATGACTTTAATTGTGCATGTTAATACTGAGAGTTTTTGAAGTAAAATTTATTGCCTACATCACAAGGTGTAGACTAGATGTCTATACCATGATTATGTACTATTTTTCATGATAAAAATTGGAATATGATAAAATAAATTATGTATTTTTGACCCATAATTATTATGCAGTTTCCTTAGACTTCAGTAAAAAGGCAAAACTTATTTTTCCAATAAGAACCATACACAAAATAAGGCTCAAGAAAAATGCTTTTTACCGTGTAATAGTACTCATTCATACAAGTATCTTTGTACTAATTTCCCTTCTTTACCTTTGCAAACACATCTGAGTTCTACAATTTTATTTTTCCTTCTATTTTATAAAATGAGATAATGAAGTATAGGAGTCATTCAAAGCATATATTTCTAAAAGTTAGTCCAACTTATACTTGAAATTTTCCACTTGATTTGTTTCCAAAGTCCTGTGGAAAATGTTTGTGATAAACACAAACCAATTTCTTAGCAATAATTGAAAGTAAACCACAGAGTGAGATAGACAGCATGCAGGTTTTTATGTGGACATAAGCTTGCAATTCTTTTGGATAAACACTAATAGAATTCCTAAGAGAATGCTATGGATGAGCTTGAATAACAAGCTGAGATGGTCACCTGCCTCTCCAGAATCCTTTTCTAAAAGGAAACTAAAAGAGGCATCATTTTCTTTTCCTTTTCCTTTTTTTATTTATTAGTCTTTAGTTTCTAGACAGTTTTATGTTTATAGCAAAACAGATGTAGATATAGAGGTTTTCCATATACTCTGCCCCAATACCAACATTCCTCCCATTAATACCATCAGCGCAATGTCATATTTTTATAAAACTGATGAAACTATATTGCCACATCATTGCCACCCTAAATGAATCATTTACAGTAAGACTTACACATGATATTGTATATCTAATATGTTCAGAGAAACATATTATGATAGTTGTATGGTTAGTTCCTTACTTACAAATGAGTTCCATTCGGAGAGAATTGACAGTAAGTTGGAGTTTTTTGTAAGCTGTCAAAGTAAGTCTTATACAATACACTGCTTGGGTTGGGAATTTAGCTTAAGTAGCATCGCATCTGTCTTGGAAATACAAGTGCCAGAGTTCAATCCCTGGTACAGGAAATACACTGGTGGGGGCCGGGGAGTTAGCTCAGTAGTTCCAGCGCCTATCTTGCAAGCGCAAGGACCTGGGTTCAATCCCTGGTAACCACATACTATACTGGGCATGGAGACTCACGCTCAGCAGCAACCAGTACCACATACCACAGTGCCAGCTGTGGTGGCTCATGCCTGTAATCCCAGCACTCGGGAGGCAGAGGCAGGAGGATTGCTGTGATATGAGTTTGAGGCTGATCTTGGGGCCAGCCTGAACCACAAAGCGAGACACTGTCTCAAAAAAACAACAACAAAAAAAATACACTGATGAAAGTTCACAACTGAATGTTTTTAAGTTGGGGACTTATATTCGCATATACATCTTATTATGCTCTTAGTTAGAATAATTTTTGTGCCTAACATTCTTTCCCTTATGCATCCCTCCCTCCCATATAACTCCTGGCAGCCAATGATCTCCTTGCTATTTCCTAGTTTTGCTATTTCAGCAGTGTTGTAAAATTGTATTCATACAATATGGGGTCTTTCAAGGCTGATTTGTTTCACTTAGTGTTTATAGTTACCTCAGGCCTTTTAGGGCTTCATAGCTCATTTCTTTATTCTTCTGAATAATAATCCATTGTCAATTATAACAATTTATTTATTCACCTAATGAAAAATAACCATTTCCAAATTTTGGTAATTTTGAATAAAACTGCTATAAGAATTCACTTGCAAATTTTTATGTGAATGTAAGCTTTTAAACCTTTGAGATAAATACTAAAAAGTATAACTGGTGACTGACACGGCAACCACATTTTTGGTTTAGTAAGAAATAAGACACTAAGATAGTCAAAGTGTCTCCCAAAAAGGCCATTCCACCTTGAATTTCCTCCAGCAACGAAGGGACATTCCTTTTTCAAAAGCATTTGATACTGGCTCTAGTTTGGATTTCAGCCACTCTAATCACAGGGAAAAATGCTCTCACTGTCATTTTAATTTGACCCTCCCTGATCACATATGATAAAGAGCAAGATTTCATATTCTTGTGTCCATTTGTGTATCTTTTTGTGAGGTGTCTGTTGTTATCTTTGGTCTACTTTTAATTAGGTGGTCTGAATGTGAAGAGTTTTTCATATATTCTAAATAGGAGTCTTTTACTAGCTGTGTTATCTGCACGTTTTCTGCCTTTCAGTAGTTTGTATTCTCATTACCTTGGCAATGTCTCTGAAGAGCAGATTTTAGTTCTAACATTGTCCAGTTTATCAATTGTTTCTTTCAATTGTGACTTTGGTGTTGCAACTATAATGTCCTAGATAATCCAAGGTAATCTAGACTTTCTTCTTTCATAGTTTCATAGTTTTGAATTCTACACACAGAGTGTGATACATTTTGCACAGGCTGTAAGAACTTTTTGAGACTCATTGTTTTACACATGGTGTCCAGCAGTTTTATCTTTGGACTTTTACCAAAGATCAGTTGACTGTACTTATTTATGGATCCATTACTGATCTCTCCATTCTGTTTCACTTATCTATTTTTTTTTTAATTCTTTCACTAACGCTACAATCTGAAAAGCTGTAGATTGGAAATAACCCTTGGAGTCAGTTTCTAATTTGCTGAACTTCTCTACTGTGTTGGCTATTCTGGGCATTTTATTTTTTCCATATAAAATATAGAAAAAGTTTATTGATTAACCTAAAATAATGTGATGATATTTTGATTGAAATTACACTCATATTAACCATATTTTAGTTAGTTTAATTGGTTGTAGCTTATAAGTCAGATTGGGTGTTCTTTGCCTTTTCAAATCTAAACTTGCTTAAATGATTAATTATGTCATTTGAAAATGTAATGCTTTTTCCATGTTTTCAGGTTTTCTTCTTGTTCTTCTTGTCTTCCTTTTTCTTTCCCCCTCATCACTCTGTCTTGTATAAATGTGTGTGTGTGTGTGTGTGTGTGTGTGTGCGCGTGTGTGTGTAGTGATGGTGCAAGTAAGTGAAGCTTTAGTTCACATCTGATTTGGACACATTACTCAAAACTAAGCAGAATTAGCTTAATTTAAGTATAGTAATTACATTTACATATTTTTCCTACTTTGTTGACTTAAAATTTTCTTTCTCAAGTTTCAATAAATAAATCACATTGACAGGAAATGCATGTGCATTGAAAATTTAAGGTTTTGGAAGATGAAGGAACATACACACTCTAGCTTTTCATCATTTTGCTTCCTTCTTTTGCTTCTTTCTCTAATTTTCTTCAAAATCCTGTTTTTGGGCCAAGGATATAGCTCAGTGGTTCCGATGCCTGTCTTGCAAGCTCAAGGACCCAGGTTCAATCCCTGGTAACCACATAACGATACTGGGCATGGAGACTCACCCCAACAGCAATCAGTACCACATACCAGAGTGCCAGGTGTGGTGGCTCTCTCCTGTAATCCCAGCACTCGGGAGGCAGAGGCAGGAGGATTGCTGTGATGTGAGTTTGAGGTTGAGCTCAGGGCCAGCCTGAACCACAAAGCGAGACCCTGTCTTAAATAAATAAATAAATAAATAAATAAATAAATATAAAAATCCTGTTTTCCTCTGCCCTCATTTTTGGTTCAAGATCTCCTTTTTCCCTTCAATCTTAAGGAATCTATCAAGACAGTTCTTTACATAAAAACTACTTTCTTGCTACAGCATTCTATCATTACCTTCTCAAATGTAGCAAAACCAAAAGAAGTTTACTGTATCACAATAAAAGTCTGTCTCATTAAAAAACGAATGATAACTCTATTAGCTTTTACTGCCTACCCTTGTTGATAAAAATAGGGTTATACTGACTTTGAACACCAGTTACTAAAGAGTTTACAGTAGCAGTAAAAAGAAAAATAGTACAGTTAAGCAATCAAAAATCTCTAAAGTGAATTGGTTAGTTTTTTGTTTTACAATAGGGGATCTATAGTTTGATATATAGTAATTTGCATCTTCCTAACAGAATATATGTTAATAAATGAAAATTTACTGGATGACTGATTAATTGTGGATTGGCATGTATATTGTACTGAAATTATAATGACTTCAAAGCAATTACTCTAAGTAATACTTCACTTATTATTTAAGTATCTATTTATTTCCAAATATCTAATAGAGTTTCCTTTTTACTACTTTCAAAATGAATTACTTTACCTATTTAGAGTAACAATTCAAAATTATCATTACTTAACTGAGTAAGTTCAATAAGCTTCAGATAAAAAGAGTTATTGAGTTCATACTTTGGAAAAACTGTGGAAGAAAAGTACCAGTGCAGTACATTTGATTATCATAAGATATTAAGAGGAGAAATATAGACACTTGAATTGGGTAACTATTAAGTATAATTAAATCTATATTATTTATATTAGATAGACATCCTTCTAATTTTAATTTTTTTTGTTTTTTCATTTCTAATGAAACATTTTTATTAGTACATGTGTATACTACATGATATTTACGTTCCCTATGCAGGAGGATAAGTCATGTAGCATATATTAAGTTATTTTTTATCTTTCCCCTGTCTCTTTTCTTCCTCCCTCCCCCTCATCTCTCTCTCTCTCTCTCTCTCTCTCTCTCTCTCTCTTTGAGACAGTGTCTCGCTTTTGTAGTTCAGGCTCGCTTTGAGCTCAGCCTTGAACTCACAGCAATCCTCCTGACACTGCCTCCCAAGTGCTGGGATTACAGGCGTGACCCACCATGTCCTGCACTGTGGTATGTGGTTCTGATTGCTGGTGGGCGTGAGTCTCCATGCCCGGCATTGGTGTATGTAGTTAACAGGGATCGAATCCGGACCCTTGCGTTTGCAAGACAAGTGCCGGAACCATTGAGCTTAATCCCCGGCCCAAACTCATCTCTTAAGTGAATAACAGGAAATTATAGAAGGAAGTGTATGTAAACCAAAATGAGGAGTCATTCGCATTTCAGTTTGGAACATAAAATGTAAGCTTTTTAACCTTTGAAACGATTGTGTACCAGCCACCAAACAAGCCTTTTCTCTGAGAAGCCTGCGGGTCATCCTTTCAGTCACTGCTCTTGCTTTTGGGGGGTTGTGCTGTTGCCCGGAGTTGAGACGCCCAGCTCCTGTGCACTTAGGGCCTAAAGAACCATTTGGCTTCACGTGATAGTGATGTTTTAGGGTTTCTGAGAGTAAAGCAAAGGATATAATATTATGACCACTGAATATAAAGTTCAAGGCATTGCCCTTCTTTTGTGAGAAATAATCTTAGAACAAATGGCCTTAGTTAAACCTCAAATTATTGCTCCTCTGTAATCTGAATTCCTGCAGGAAATAGACACAAAGAACTGCACCCTGTGAGTCATTCGACTAGAAGGACGCAAGATACAATCAGAGCAATCAGAAAGTACATTTCCAAAACCCATTAAATATGGTGGCTAAGAGCTTGGCCCATTGTATGTAATTTTGCTGAAACTATTTTTTCTTCAGAGAAATACAAAAGACATAGTAAAGAATCAAAGATCATAGAACTTCTGGTCCTAGACTTTCCTCTGATTCAAGTCATTTGTTTGAAGAGTGTTGCATTGGTCACATATTCAGTGCTCTGACAAAACATCAGTTAAACAGGTTAAAAGGCAAAAAGATTTATGTGGCTTCCAAGCTTCGGATGTATCAGTCCGCAGCCAGCAGAGCACCTCCGCTGTTCTGTCGCCTATAAGAGCAAAGAATCATGGGGGAAGCAGGAGGAGGAGCAAAGTTGCTCAACTTGAGACAACCAGGAAGCAGAGGGAGAGCTTGCTCTTGTAACAGCCCTTCCCCCACAGACTTAGTAAGCTATCAAAATACAAACTGGTTCGTGTATTTGTGAGCGCAGCCTTATCATCACGTGACTCTTCCTCAGGGCCAGCCTCTCTATTCTGATGCTTCACAACATATGAGCTTTGGGTGAATATAAAAGACTGAATGTCGACTTTTGGAAATTTAAGAATAAGAGTAGAAAAAGAGAGCACAGTCTGCGAATTACAAGATAACTCTCCTCTGTCTATTGAAGATTGTTATATACATATAAAATAATTACATATACTCCAGACTCCTTGTGTTTATATTTGCACATAATATCTTCTTCACCATATAAATAATCTTATTTTTATTGAAGGATCTAACATAGAAAAAGTTTAACAAGACAATATTATGTGTGTTTTATATTAAGAATAGGAAAACATTGATTTTCTTTTTTCCTCTTTATTGTGAGTTTGGCATTGGGGGTGTTCAACAACAGCAATTGAGATTAGTGATGTTTGTAAAAGCTTTCCTCATGAAGAAGGCAGTTTAAGACACAATGTGATTTGGTCATTCTTAGATTCTCATGTAACTAAAGTGGAATTCAAACATTTTAAATTTTAATTTTATTTTAGAAAATACACAAAACTTTCTGTATTGCTGGCTGTGCCCTGACTCACAGCTGCTCATGGTGACCTGAGCCTGATGATCTATTTTTCATTGTACCTGTCCTTGGAGTTTGATGCCTCGATCTTTGGTCCTGTACATTTTGATGCCCCTTCACTCTAGAAACAGTCCTGGTGCTAGTCTCTAAGAAATGGGACCAGGGCAGGAATTTAGCTCAGTGGTTCTCGCATCTGTTTGGCAAGAGCAAGTTCCCAAGTTCGATCCCCAGTACCACATACCACAGCCAGGCATGGTGGTTCACTCCTGTAATCCTAGCACTCAGGAGACAGAGGCAGGAGGAGGATTTCTGTGAGTTTGAGGCTCGCCTGAGCACAGTCAGAGACAGTTTTAACTACAAAGCCAGACCTTGTCCCAAAAAAATAGGAAAGAAAGAGAGAAAGAAATTGGACTATTCCTAAGGATATGCTCATATAATAAGCACATGTGAGATCTCGATATGGCTGGCATGGATTGCAGTCATGCTGGCTTCCTCTTTGAAGCACTGTAGGGCACTGGCAAGCCTTTTAAGTGACTTGGACTCTATCATGAAACAAAATCTCTAGAAAAATCAAACTCCAATGCTTCCTTCTTCTGGGTGTCAGCCAAGACTACTTTGATGAGTGCTTTTTTGGGCAACGCACCAGGCCCTTAGGGCTGCAAGTGAGTTGTGATCTGATTTATGCTCCACCTTAACATAAATGCTTCTTTTCTGGAAAAAAAAAAAAAAAAAAAAACAGACGAAAGAGTGCGGGATATCTGTCTGCTAGTCATTTCTCTGTCCTTTGCATCTCATCCATTACTCCTCTAAATTCCCTAGGGTCAGAGAAGACCTAGTTTCCTTATTTGATTGTCTTATTTGAACCTCTAGGTTTCAGACTGCAAATTATAGCAATATGGTAAACAGAGAGATAGAGGAATTTGACAATCTTTTCCCATGATAATATCGTAGTTCTCAAGGTTATTGACTTACTTCCAAAGCATATTTTAAAATGTCAAAAGCTGACACTTTCTTTTTATTCTTTCTATAACAACTCCTAATCTTCTCCAGGCAGAAGGACAGAGTAGGTAAAGAGCCTGTGGTGCAAAGGATGTATCAAAGGTCAAAGAAACACACACACACACACACACACACACACACACACACACACACACATTAATGACTTTAGACCATCATAGTTATTACTGAATTTCTACCTTATGCTTACCAAAGTAGACTGTGAATAAAAAGAATGAAATTAAAAAGGATATTTCCCTCTAAGAATTTATCTAAGTCAGATAAAAGTCAGAGGGTAGACAGCAAAGCTTCATGGGTACAGAGATTCCATTTCACAAGAGGAAAATAGTTATGGAGATGAGTGATAGTGATGGTTGTACATGGTTACAAGTGTAGTTTTAAATGTTCTTTTATGTGTACATTAATTGCACATATTAATGTGATTCAGTATAATATTTCAATGCAACAACACTGCACTTATCAAATTGGGTTCCTTCTATCCAATATGCCTCTCTTGATTCCCAAAATCCAGCAATAACTCTTCTACTATCAGGGGGAATATGAGTATATATTACTAATTTGTACAAAAATAAAATAAAATTTCATAAGAAAATAACAGAAGAAAAGTAGCTAATGTGACTCTTTTATTACCTTCAAAGTAATTTCTCAGAAAAAAAAACAAAAACATAATGATTCTCTCTTACAAAAACAGAAGCACAAAGCTCCCATTTCAGTGAACGAAGGTTAGTGAACCACACAGGGAACAATGAAGTTGTAACTTTTAAGCTACACATATTTATAACCATAAAAATTTGTAAAGTAGTCAAGCTTTGTTATACTGGCATTCCCCCTGGGAGCCTCAGGAACCTTTCTCTTGCGGTAAGAAGCTATTCTGGAGTACTAAGTACTTTGTTGCCTCCCAAATCTCTGGATTTGTGGTCCCTTCCCCGGGGTTAAGTGAGCAGCGGGAAACTAATCTTTATTGATCATGACATAGAGCCCTGTGTGCTCCTATAAGCAAATAAAAATATTAATATTCTGTTAAATGCTTCCCTTTATTATGGATGAGGAAACTTAGGAATTAACCATTGACTTTCACCCAGCGAATGTAGGAGTGCATCAAGGTCATATCTATTTTATATGCACCAGGACAACCACAGCAGTATTAAAAACAGCTGCACCAGTGATGAAAAGCCACATCAACAGGCGTGCTGAGAGCATATCTGCTGTCCTAGCAAACCAGGACAGTTTTAGCTGAGAAGAGTTATGGAGGCAGATGGTGGTGTTCAATGTGCAGTGTTACCAGATGTAAGAACTAACAAGCGAATGTAGAGCAGGTCAGGACATTCATTCCTCCAGCATTTCCTTGGCTTGGCAGGTGCCTATAACATGCTGTCTGTTCAACACTTTCATATCACCCCTGAATGGAGCATATGGAATTAAAGGTCAAGAGAATGAGTTTATTAAATTGTTCATACTTAATAAAGTGCATCACTTTGATTGTTGTACACTTGAGCTATGCCCTACATATAATTATGTAAAACTTTTCAATTAAAATTCAAGGATATTTCGGGCCAGGGAGTTAGCTCAGTGGTTCCAGCGCCTGTCTTGCAAGCGCAAGGACCCGGGTTCAATTCCCCGGTAACCACATAACAATACTGGGTGTGGAGACACACACCCAGCATCAACCAGTACCGCATACCACAGTGCCGGGCGTGGTGGCTCATGCCTGTAATCCCAGCACTCGGGAGGCAGAGGCAGGAGGATTGTGATGTGAGTTTGAGGCTGAGCTCAGGGCCAGCCTGAACCACAAAGCAAGACCCTGTCTCAAAAAACCTAAAAAAAAAAAAAAAAAAAAAAAATTCAAGGATATTTCCCCTGCCTTGAAAAAGAAAGTATCTGGAATTACTAAGCACAGTTCATGTTGAATATACAAAATAAGGTGGAACATGTATATTTTTAAGTAAAGCACAATTTTAGAAGTAAATATAAATTTTTAAAGTACACAAACAAAATTAAATATGTTACAATAAAAGTTTTTTCAAAATTAAATCTAGACTATATTACAAATGCAAATTTTATGGTGTTTTAGTTAAGACTACAGATAAATAGGAAGATAAAGACTGTAGATAAAAGGAATGAGCTTGTCAGGTTATGTGTGAAGTGCTTAAAAGTTACAAATAAACAACAGACTATATGAACTTAATTCCTTGGATAAGCCTGTAATGATAATGCACTGTTTGCAAAGGCCATTAGCCAAATGACTATGACATATCAACAAGACAAGGTCAACATTATTACAGAGAAGTTTTTTTAGTGAATAACTAATAGTATCCTAGTATATTATAGAAATAAATGTTCAAAAATAATCAGGAGAAACTTATTATTTTTTTTTTTTTTTAGGTTTTTTGAGACAGGGTCTCGCTTTTGTGGTTCAGGCTGGCCCTGAGCTCAGCCTCAAACTCACATTACAATCCTCCTGCCTCTGCCTCCCGAGTGCTGGGATTACAGGCGTGAGCCACCACGCCCGGCACTGTGGTATGTGGTACTGGTTGCTGCTGGGTGTGGGTCTCCACACCCAGTAT
>PVIR01044677.1:0-11102 GCA_004026965.1 Petromus typicus
AAAAAAAAAAAAAAAAAAAAAAAAAAAAAAAAAAAAAAAAAAAAAGAAAAAGATATATACTTCTGGTCTACAACATGAAATATATGTAAGTTGTGGCATGGCTAAATTGAGCCAATTAAATGTTCATTATATTACATGTCAATAGTTTTTTGCAGTAATAACAAAATCTCAGTAATTTTCAAGTATATGTCTTCTAGGACTTGTGCCCACTTATTTATTGACATATAATAATTGTCTATATTTAGAAGATACAGTGTAGCATTTTAATCCAATATATGATAATTAGATCAAGGTACTATAATTGGCATATCCAACACCTTAGACATTTGGCAACTCTTTCTGCTGGGAACATTCAAAATTCTTTTTACCGTTTTGAAATAGTCCATTCATTTTTGTCAATCATTGTCAACTTACTATGTTATAGAACATTAGAAGTTCTAATTGTGGCCATTTAAGAGCGATTAAATTTTCTCCCACATTTTATGTAAAATGTAAGACTGTTCCAACAGTATAACTCCGGTGATACTCCCAATTTTGTTATTTGCGTTATGGCTTTATTTTGTTTTTCTTCACCGTGCAGTTCAGGTTGGCCTTGAACTCGATATGTAGCCCAGGCTGGTCTTGACCTTGCAGCCGTCCTCTTGCCGCTACTTGAGCCTGCCACATGCTGGGATTTATAGATGTGGGGTGCCGCACTAGTGAGACTTTGTCTTTAAAATTCAGACCAAGCTGGTCTGGATTATGATTTTTGAGCATATCTATAATATTTGTATTAATTCTTTTCCTGCTAATTTTAAAATCCAGGTCTTCTGGATTGACATTTTCTCCAGATGATGTGTATCATTTCCACGCATCTTTGCATTTCTAATTACTTTTTGTTGTTAGACATTATGAATGGTGTTTATTATGATATGGAGGCTCTTGTTGCATTCCACTGAAGAGTTTTGAATTTTATTCTGGTAGGTAAGTTACTGGTGGATCTTCTTGTTCCTATCAGGCTAGGTCTGAAATTTATTTCTGGCCAAGGGTGGTAGCAGACGTCTGTAGTCAGTCCCAGTATTTGGGAGGCTGAGGCAAGAGGATAACTGTGAGTTTGAGGCCAGTATAGGCTACATAGTGAGTACAAGACCAGCCTGAACTACATAGCAAGACCTTGTCTCAAAAAAAAATCCAAAGATAAATGTGTTGGGAACCCAAGAGTTTATACATGCTAAGCAAGCTAAGCAAGCATTCTACTACTGACCTATATAACACTAACCCATGTTTTAGGTTTTCTCTGGGCAGGTCTTTTGTTTTGTTTTTGTTTTTTTTGAGACAGAGTCTCACTTTGTAGTTCAGGCTGGCCCTCAGCTCAGCCTCAAACTCATGACAGCAGTCCTCCTGACTCTGCCTCCTGAGTGCTGGCATTACAGGTGTGAGCCATCAGTGTGTGGTACTGGTTGTTTCTGGGTGTGTCTCCACACCCAGTATTGTATGTGGTTACCAGGGATCGAATTTGCACTTGCAAGACAGGCACTGGAACCACTGAGCTAAATCCCTGGCCTGGCAGATCTTTTTTTTTTGGTACCATGGATCAAACTTGTGACTTTGCACTTGGGAGGCAGGCACCAGAACCACTGAGCTAATCCCCCGCCCAGGTTTATTCTGGTTTAGTCTTGGTTCCAGGGGTTAGCCTTGACTGTAGGACTTGGTCCTTACTCATAAAATGTGGCCTTTTGAGAGTCCCAACTGCATATCCACGCATTCCGTGTGCCCTTGTCATGTTGGGCTTGAACTCCAACATGTTTTAGCACTGAGCAAAGCCTGTTTAACTCTGAGGTTCTGGCTAGGGATGTAGCTCAGTGGCACCACGCTTGCGTAGTAAGCACAAGGTCCTGAGTTTTATCCCTGGTACTGCAAAAAAGAAACAAAAGCCTCAGGTCTACAGCAGTTGTTCTCTCATAGGCCTTACAGAATCTTACACTGTGCCACATAGCTAATTTAATTTGCATATGGTGTCTGTGTCACTTGTAACACACACACCCTCATTTATATACTCTTTAACAGAGTACTATTTTGGTTTTTTACCTTCAGCATGACTTTGATGCCAACCATCTTCATAATCTCATGTGAGTAGAATGTAGGCTGATGTTCAGAAATAATTTTTTTTCTGGACTTTCCTATAAAAACCCTCTAGGTCAGCCACTGTTGTAAGGACTATGTGCTGTGCTTTCTCTGCCTTGCCTTTGCTCTTCTGTCTGGAATGTTGTTATTGTTGTTGTTGGGGTTTTTTTTGAGACAGGGTCTCACTTTGTAGGTCAGGCTGACCCTGAGCTCAGGCTCAAACTCACATCACAGCAATCCTCCTGCCTCTGCCTCCCGAGTGCTGGGATTACAGGCGTGAGCCACCACGCCCGGCACTGTGATATGTGGTACTGATTGCTGCTGGGCGTGAGTCTCCACACCCAGTATGGTGTATGGTTACCGGGGAATTTAACCCTGGTCCTTGTGCTTGCAAAACAGGCTGCAGGAACCACTGAGCTAAATCCCCCCCGCCCCAGAATGCTTTTTTATTTTTTTTTTCCCCTCCATTTCCATTTCCATCTTTTCAGGCTCATCTCTTTCTGAGTCTTTGCTGACCCAAAGCGGATGTGAGCACTTCTTTCTTTGAGTTCCTTTGTAAGGTGTCTTGCTATCATTCCTTCTGACAGTGGCCTCACTGGGCCTTGTGTTCTCACTGTCTAGCATAGTCCCTGCCAGCTATTTCATACTGAATTGAAATGACTGAACATGAGACAATGTATAATCACTGGAAGGATAAAAGGAGCAGACTTGATTTATTGAGGATTTTTTATTATTTTTCATTTTATTATAAATAAAATTATTGGTTTTATTTTATTATATTTACTTCATTATTTTTATTTTATTGTGATTACTTTTATTTTCAAGATAGCATCTCAGTATGTAGTTTAGGCTGGTCCTCAACTCACTGTATAGCCCAGGCTGGCCTTGAACTTGCAGCAGTCTTCCTGCCTCAGCCTCCTGAGTGCTGGGATTGCACACATGCACTACTATGCCCAGCCATTTCTTTTTTGTGAATTTTGAAATGAAGTCTGGCTATGTTGTCCAAGCTGGTTTCAAGCTCCTATGCTCAAGAGAGCCTCTCATCTCAGCCTCCCTAGGTGCTGGGACTACAGGCTCACACCATCATGCTCCATTTTCAATTTTTTGCAGGTAAGAGACAACATATTTGTAATGCAAAATCGTCTTCATTGTGCCTGATATCTTCTTGAGAATCTACTTTCCAAAAGCAAAACATTTGTTATTCAGTAAACAATGTCAGTCATTATCCTTCATCTCCTTCATTGGGGGCTTCCCATTCTCCAGTGATACAATGCCCTGACATTTTATTTTTATTTATTTATTTATTTATTTAGAGACAGGGTCTCGCTTTGTAGTTCAGGCTGGCCCTGAGCTCAGCCTCAAACTCACATCACAGCAATCCTTCTGCCTCTGCTTCCTCAGTGCTGGGATTACAGGCGTGAGCCACCACGCCCGGCACTGTGGTGTGTGGTACTGATTGCTGCTGGGTATGAGTCTTCAAGCCCAGTACTGTATGTGGTTACCAGGGATCAAACCCAGGCTCTTGCACTTGCAAGACAGGCGCCGGAACCACTGAGCTAAATCCCCTGTTTTTATTATTATTTTTTTTTTCTCCTTGACTCCTTTTTAAAAATCTGCAGTTGGGCCAGGTATATTGGTCAGTGGTGCTGCTGCCGGCCTGGCAAGTGCAAGGTCCTGAGTTTGATCCCTGGTTACACACACACACACACACACACACACACACACACACACACACACATCTGTAGCTGGATGTGGTTGTGCATACCTGCAATTCCAGCTCTCAGTGGGAGAGGGTAGGTCTGAGGCAGAGATCCTGAGTTTCAGGCCATCCTAGGATATACAGTGACCATGTCTCAAAAAAACAAAACAAAAAAGGAGGCCGGGGAGTTAGCTCAGTGGTTCCGGCGCCTGTCTCGCAAGCGGAAGGACCCGGGTTCGATTCCCCGGTAACCACATAACAATACTGGGTGTGGAGAGCCACACCCAGCAGCAACCAGTACCACATACCACAGTGCTGGGCGTGGTGGCTCACGCCTGTAATCCCAGCACTCGGGAGGCAGAGGCAGGAGGATTGTGATGTGAGTTTGAGGCTGAGCTCAGGGCCAGCCTGAACCACAAAGCGAGACCCTGTCTCCAAAAACCTAAAAAAAAAAAAAAAAAAAAAACCAAAAAAACAAAAAACAAAACAAAAAATTACTCCCATATATTTGCTATCGTTCAGCAGCCTGTTGTAGCTGCCCCAGTGCTGAAGAAGTAGATACTTCTTCCACTTGGGCTCATGATTTAACGGAAATCAGACGTGTAAACTGCGTGATTGTGCTTAGATAAGGCAAGAATATGCGACTAGGAAATCCCGAGTCTCAGCTCCTACCCATCCTGGCTACCAAGGAACTCTTCTCAGAGAATGTGAGGCTGAGGAAGAGTTTGCTATATTCCAGTGGCTGGAAGGTCCAGGCTAGAGAATAGTATACTGGTGCGAAAGAGAAGTGCTGGAGAAAACCTGCACATTTGAAGGAGCACAATTACTTTAGAATGGTTGAGTGTTCCCATAACAGATGCGGCTTGAATATCTTTCCTTTATTTACTTACTTTTTGAAAGAATGTCATGGTAAGGGGATAGCAAATATATGGAAGTAATTTTTTTTTTTTTTTTTAGGTTTTTTGAGACAGGGTCTCACTTTGTGATTCAGGCTGGCCCTGAGCTCAGCCTCAAACTCAAAGTAATCCTCCTGCCTCTGCCTCCCGAGTGCTGGGAGTACAGGCGTGAGCCACCACGCCCCGCACTGTGCTCTGTGGTACTGGTTGCTGCTGGCATGAATCTCCATGCCCAGTATTGTATGTGGTAACCGGGGATCGAACCCGGGTCCTTGCACTTGCAAGACAGGTGACAGAACCACTGAGCTAACTCCCTGGCCCCAAGGTGCTAGTAATTTAATCATATGGCAAAACAGGCTTTCATCAGATCCAGCTGAGCCCAATTGACTTTCCAATATGGGTAGAAACTTCAGAAGGACGGGCCCAGTACCTAACTCATTCTCTACTCTGTCTGCAGTGCAAGGCGAGCTCAGTAAATTACTGTGCAACGAACGGGATGGCCACTCAGGATCCTGGTACGAAGTTTGGAGACCCCAGGTGGATTCTGGGGTGTTCCTTAATAATGAAGTGGTTAATTTATTGTGGGTCTCCTATGGCTGATTGGCTAAGCAGAACCTGTACCCAATGTATGGTGCCTCGAAGTCATCAACAAACGAATTCCTGAGAACCCTATGTTAGGAAAGATCTGCTGATTTGATTTTAACTGTCTTTAAGACCAATCTTTGATTCTGCCCTATTCTAGCTGGACTTCCTTTCCTCTTCCGCCCTCCTGTGTTACTAATGGTGCAGGATCTAATTACTTCATTATCCCTTAATTTATTTATGAAAAGGCTGAGGTTAAAGAAAAGAAGGAAAGCCCTCAGCCCTTTGGGGACCTTCTTTAAAAGCTTTGCCTCCCCTTTCTTCTCCCTTTTGCCTGATAAAACCTCCCCTTTCTGTTTCTGGAAAGTTGACATAGTTCTTATTTATAAATTTAAATAAATAAACTTCCCTCTCAGGACTGGGTGGAAACCAGCTGTATGCGTTAAGCCTGGCCTGTCCACTCCCAGTGGGTTAATCAATCTGTCAACAAGAACTCATCGGTGCAGAAGGAAGCAGCTTTCCAGACCAGCACACAGCTCCTGGACCCGCTGCTTTCCTCTTCACAAGACACTTAGGGAATATGTAGCTTTTGAAATTTAAAATTTTATTTTTATAAAAGTAAAGTGTGGCTATATTCATCGTGTAAAAAATTGAAATACAGAAACATAGAAGAGAAAAAAATTAAAGGTTTCTTTCCCTTTCCTTCCATTTCATCCCACTGTTAAGAGCTGGTGATACATCCTTTTACATTTTTTTTTTTTAGGTTTTTGGAGACAGGGTCTCACTTTGTGGTTCAGGCTGGCCCTGAGCTCAGCCTCAAACTCACATCACAATCCTCCTGCCTCTGCCTCCCGAGTGCTGAGATTACAGGCGTGAGCCACCACGCCCGGCACTGTGGTATGTGGTACTGGTTGCTGCTGGGTGTGGATCACCACAACCAGTATTGTTATGTGGTTACCAGGGAATCGAACCTGGGTCTTTGCGCTTGCAAGACAGGCGCCGGAACCACTGAGCTAACTCCCCGGCCCCCTTTTACATTTTTTAAAAAAATTTAATTTTATTGGTGCACTTTAGATATACATAATGAGCCCATTCATAGAATTTGTACTTGTACATGATGTATCTTAATTCCTCTCTTCCCGGATATCTCCTATTATTGTGACCTTTCAATCATGCATTGGGTTAGGAGTGTAATTCAGTGCTGGCCTGGCATGCAGGGGGGAGGCTCTGGGTTTGATCTTCGGCACGCAAAACAAAAACAAAACCCAATATCCTACACCTGTATACATACAATTTATAAAAACTAGCAAATGGAGCCGGGAATTTAGCTCAGTGGTTCCAGCGCCTGTCGTGCAAGTACAAGGGCCCAGGGTTCGATCCCCTGGCAACCACAATTACTGGGCTGGAGACTCACGCCTGTAATCCCAGCACTCGGCAGGCAGAGGCAGGAGGATTGCTGTGATGTGAGTTGGAGGCTGAGCTCAAGGCCAGCCTGAACTACAAAGTGAGATCCTGTCTCAAAAAAAAAAAAAAAATCCAAACAAATTATATCTCTACATACTGGCTGTCCTGAGCCAGCCATGATGGGGCACGCCCGTATTCTAGGCTGGGGCAAGGGGATCACCGCGAATGTGAGACCAACCTGGGCTACACAGTCAGTTCAAGCTCAGCCTGAAATACGTAGTGAGACCTTATCTCAAAAAACTAAACACATACAGAACACAGCTGCCTTTCTGTAGTTATTATGGTTGTTGTCCATTCAACGTGGTCATCCTGGAAGAGGGATATAGCTCAGTGGTTCTGGTGCCTGCTGCGCAAGGTCCCAAGTTCAATCCTCTCTACCGCAAAATAAATAAATAAAATAGTAATGTCAGACCACAGATGTATGTACATTTCAACAGCTGTAATCATAATTTGTAGAATAGTGGAGCTATTTTTTTTTGCTACTAGTGAGTGTTAACAATTTTCTATTTTTTAATATCACACGTTACCGGTTCTCTCGGAATTATTCATTCAATCATGCTTTAGATGTGGTTCACCAAATGCCCCGTTATTCTACTTGAGGTCCTGAGTAAACAAAACAGACCTCAACTACAGTTCTGAAACAGAATATTCTCTTTTGGGGAGATAGGCTTAAGATCAATCTCTGCGCCAATCCAGGAGGCTCAGAAGGCTTTTGGGGTTTATTCCAGCTGAAAAGATGGGGACCCCACGATCTATAAGCGCTATCCAGACGCAGGATGGGGCGTGAGCGCGCTTCTTAACTTGGGCGCGGGCCCAGGAGTTACAAACACAGAGAGCAGACGGCCGCCTGCCGCAGGTCCGATGGGGCGGTGTCGAGCAGCGCGCGACCCTTGGCGCGCTCTGGGAGGCCGGTCCAGGGGCGGCCTCTCTGGCCACAGCTCCCGCGGGCTCTATGACACCGCACTGGCTCGCGGGACTGGGAGGGGCCCATTTAGTGGCCGGAGACCACGCTAGGTTAGACGTCACGTGGTGATAGTCTCGCGAGACGTCTCGCGAGAACTAGGAAGTACCGCGCCTGCGTACTGGCGGTGGCTTGGCTGCAGTGTGGCGTGTGAGGGGAGACAGCTAGTTGTGGAGACTCTTACATACCCTGGGATTCGCCACCATGAGCAGCACTTTAGCAAAGATTGCAGAGATCGAAGCCGAGGTAATGGGCACAATTGACGCTTCACTCCCAGCCTGGGCACTCCGTCTGAAGTTAACGCTTATCCTCGCTTCCCGTCAGTGAATCAAAACTCGGCGGGTTTCCCGACTGCGCTCAGGCAGGCCTCCGTTCCTGATAGCCTTCCTCTCCCGGCCGGCTTTTCCTCTCAGCTCGAGGTCTCCTTCCCGCCGCTTGCGGTTCCTTTCCCTGGTCCATGTGCTGCTCCTTGGGCCTTTGGTCTGTAGTAGTCCTTTTCCTGCTTTTGTACTGACGGGAGTTGCTGTTTTCATTTTCTCTGACTCTTGTCTCATATTGTGATCCTGACCCAGTCACGTATTTCAGGATATTTTCTCCTCATTCCTGCCCTTCCCACCACCCTATCTTTGAGTATTCTAATAATTTCCTTGTCCATTGTATTGCTTTCGGCAATAAGATGTGGAAGTAAATCGATACGTTTCAAAAGTATTTGATTCAACTTGGATATTGCGTGACTATTGCCTGAAGCGGCAGCGCTTTTCATTCTATGTAATTTTGTATTTTCCTGGCCTTTTTTGTAGTGGAAATTTAACCTAGAGCATCCGTGCTGAGTTACATCTCCTTTTTCCAGTCTTTTTTTTTTTTTTTTAAGATAGCATTTTATTAAGTCACGCCCGGCTGGGCTCAGACTTGCCCAGTGCACCTTCCAGAGTGCTGGGTTTATAGTCATGTGCACGACTCTGGTTTGTTGAGACAAAGTCTCACTATGAAGTTGTGGCAGACTCAACACCCTCCTGTCTCAGCCTTCTGAGTCCTGGCATTACAGGTGTGCACTCCCTTCCCCGCGTTGCTCAGAGTTTTTTAAAGCCAGAAAAATGGTAATCCTGCTTCAGAAGGGCATACTACGTAAAAGCAATAGAAAAAGAATCAACAAATGGATTTTACTCTGCCCTGTTCTGTGGCTGCGACTTGGAATGACCCTAATCTTGTCACATCTGGCCTGCTTTGTTTGTTCTGATGATGGAGAGAATGCATTTTTCTCTTTTTTTGATATTTAGGATAGGTATACTGACATTAGTAGAACCTAGAGAAAACCATTCTCTTAGCTGGGGGGAGCAGTCTGGATATTTAACCGTATAGGAATGGCTTCTGATTTATGGCTGCTATTCAATCCTCTTTTATAGATGGCTCGGACTCAAAAGAACAAGGCCACAGCACATCACCTAGGGCTGCTTAAGGCTCGCCTTGCTAAGCTTCGTAGAGAACTCATTACACCAAAAGGTGGTGGTGGTGGTGGGCCAGGAGAAGGTTTGTGTTTTTCAAAATTTTTTCATATAATAATTTCTCTCATATTAGTACACATATGTGTTTTAAAACCAATTGAAATTTTTCTATCTGAGCAGATTAGGGTTTCTAAATTCTTTTTTCCCCCTGCTGCTGAAGATTAAACCCGTCTTGAGGATGCTAGGCAAGTACTTTTCCATGGTTACAACCCTTCCTAAAGTCTGAATTGTTTGTTTTGTTTTACTCTGCTAGTTTCAGAGGCAAATGAATATTATCTAAGTAAATTACAGTTTTATTTATAGTCTACTGATCCAAAACAGATTTACATTGCCTTGTAGAAGTACATGAGTCTGTACCATTACCAAGATTAAAATAAGTAGGAAAGTTGTTGGAAAGGGAAAATGAAGGTAAGAATAAGAAGTTGAAATCAAGAGAGATAAAATTAGGACCTCCAGGAATGCCATAAGCTCTATATGCTCACTGGATGAGGCTCAGGTTTGGGGGGTTTTTTGAGACAGGGTCTCGCTTTGTGGTTCAGGCCGGCCCTGAGCTCAGCCTCCAACTCACGTCACAGCAATCCTCCTGCCTCTGCCTCCCGAGTGCTGGGATTACAGGCGTGAGCCACCACGCCTGGCACTGTGGTATGTGGTACTTTTTAGGCTGCTGGGGTGAGTCTCCTCGCCCAGTATTGTATGTGGTTAACCGGGGGTCGAACCTGGGCCCTTGTGCTTGCACAAGACAGGTGCCGGAACCGCTGAGCTATATCCCTGGCCCCAGATTTGGTTTTATACTTATTACCAGCCATTTGCCAAAACAAAGCTATGTCTGTTACACCATTCACAGTATGTCTAAGACAAAGATCACTAGTTTTTAAAAAAAAAAATCTTATTTTTTTAGTGTTTTTTTTTTTTTTTTTTGGAGCTAGTCTCGCTTTGTGGTTCAGGCTGGCCCTGAACTTACCATGTATCCCAGGCGAGCCTCAAACTCAGCAATCCTCCTGTCTCTGCTTCCTGAGTGCTGGGATTACAGGCATGAGCCACTACACCTGGCATTGTAATATGTGGTACCAGGCTTGCCAGGCAGATACTGGAACCAGCTGCGGTAAATCCCCAGCCCAGAACTCTCTATTTTAAAAATATTTCTAAAATATTCCATTAATATAGCTACTGAAAAGGTATATAACAAATTAAATGATAGAGGGACACAGTTTTTCTATGAAACACTGCATGAATGAATCGATACAGAAGGAATTTTGTGTGCTTCACTTCTACTTCAGAGGTAAACCATAAAAAGCTTTAAGATATTGGCCTGTAGCAAAAATATGATTGGAATTACATGAATTTTGACTCTTATAGTTAAAGCTGTTTTTGATATTCATTGCTTTAGGTTTTGATGTGGCCAAGACAGGTGATGCTCGAATTGGGTTTGTGGGCTTTCCGTCTGTGGGGAAGTCAACACTGCTGAGTAACCTGGCAGGAGTATATTCTGAGGTGGCAGCCTACGAGTTCACTACTCTGACTACTGTGCCTGGTGTCATCAGATACAAAGGTGCCAAGATCCAGGTGAGTCAGGCCTACAGCCAAGAAAGGGAAGAAATCCATATTTTTGGTTCTTTTAATAAGCGCTTTTGGGAGCTCATTTTATGCCAGGTCTGATTTTTGATTCTGTTGTGTTTTATTTTTTTTTTTTTATTTATTTTTTTTTTTTTAGGTTTTTGGAGACAGGGTCTCGCTTTGTGGTTCAGGCTGGCCCTCAGCTCAGCCTCAAACTCACATCACAATCCTCCTGCCTCTGCCTCCCGAGTGCTGGGATTACAGGCGTGAGCCACCACGCCCAGCACTGTGGTATGTGGTACTGGTTGCTGCTGGGTGTGGGTCTCCACACCCAGTATTGT
>PVIR01044678.1:0-11094 GCA_004026965.1 Petromus typicus
CAGACGGGCCCCGCCTCCAGACGGGCCCCGCCTCCAGACGGGCCCCGCCTCCAGACGGGCCCCGCCTCCAGACGGGCCCCGCCTCCAGACGGGCCCCGCCTCCAGACGGGCCCCGCCTCCAGACGGGCCCCGCCTCCAGACGGGCCCCGCCTCCAGACGGGCCCCCCTTCCCAGCCCCACAGTCTGCCATGAACTCCACAGTGGATAATCAACTGATGAGGCTCCCTGGAGAATGGCCCCATCTCCTTCCAAATGCCTCACCAGAAGCTCCGTTAACCTCCATTTCATTTTTCTTTCTGTTCCCTAGATTTAAAAATGTCGGTAGTCCGGTGTCCAAGTTTATAGATCTTTCTTCTGTTATCTCAAATCTGTCTTTGAGCAGTCTCAGAGTCCAAAATCAGGCCTCTGCCATGTTCCTCCGCCCCGGCTTTGCCTGGAGGGCTGCAGGTGTCCTGCCCCACTGTGTCAGGGAGGGCACCAGGGACTCGGAAAGATCCACCAGCTCCGCCATGCTCATAGGATCGCTATGAATACATATAAAATGTTTTGTAAAGATTTCCAGATAAGCTCCTTAACCAGAATTGGTCTTGTTTCTTTGACAGGACTTCGAAATCATCAGTGGCTTAAAGAAACAGAATTTTCTCAGAAATACAGACAATTACATGCCATCGCTGCACAATATGGTACAAGGTTTTATAATTACCAGGTGATGTTTTATTAAGTTATCCCTGCCTGTTGTTTGTTTAAAATTTATTACATCACCAAGTGGATCCACCATCCCATGTGTGGTCTTTGTGTGAAGATATCTAACAAATAACACAGGAAATGGAGTTTTTGAAAAGGTTCCATAGATAAGCCCTTAAAATTGTCTACAGCCTCTGCTCTCCACAGGTTCTCCAAGTGAGCCTCCTCACAAGTAAAAATGATAAATGAGCTTCCTTGTCACCTGTCCCGATCCTCCAGGCAGGGCGGAGCTCTCCTCTGCCACAGACAGAGCACAATGGGCGTCCACGGAGACCGGCCACTGAACGTCTTCCTTCCGGTCCCCCTCAGCTCAGGCCACTTTACGCACAGACCTCAGAAAACCAGAGAGAGGAAGGTCACAGAGCTCTGGACCGGCTGTTTCTCTGAGTGAGAAGAAGGGACCGACACGCGTACTGACCTTCCTGTGCTCGGTAGCTCCATCCACGCAGTGGGTGCTACTTCCCAGTCCACCCAGCAAGGGCTTAGTGCCCATTTGTCATGCCTGGGGGACCTGCGACACAAGAGAGCACATCTGTATTCCCAGCAGCCTCCGGGGCCGGGAGGCCGCCCCCTGCAGGTCTTGGACTGACACCTGGAACCTTGTCTTAAAGACGCTGCTCACTGCTTATGCTGCAAACCCAAGAGAAGACACCCAGGTGGGAGCTCAGGGTGAGGCGCCGCCCATGCCGCTGGGGCCCACGCACCAGAGACCAGGACCCCAGCCCTCGGCAGCTGGGGCCTGGCAGTCAGGTCATCCCCAGGAAGCCAGAGATGAGCCACAGGGTTGAAATGCTACTGCGTGGCTGTGACCCACCCTCACTTCAGGGTCGGGCACCACCCCAGCTGTCGGTCTGAAAGTGCTTCTTTTTCTTTTGAGAGACAGGTTCTCACTAGGTAACTCAGGATGGCCTCAAATAAATAGCAAACCGCCTCAGCCTCCCAAGAGCTACAATTGCAGGTGTGTGCTACTGAGCCCTGCCTGTTTGTAGATGTGATTAACATTTAAATCAATAGACTGTAAATAAAGGAAGTTGCCCCCCACAATTTGGGTCGGCCTGATCTCATCAGTTGAAGGTCTTGAGCAGTCCCCCACAGAATAACTCTGCATCTGCATCGCCTCCTTCTGCGCTACACCATCCTCTCACCCCTGGATCTCCAGATGCCAGCTCCTCCCATAAACTCTCTGGCAGGTTCCACTGGTGACCCCTCCGCCCGCAGGATTCTGTCCTAGATCTCCACAAGGTCCCCGCTCTGGTGGTCTGGCCCAGCCCAAACCCTTCTCCAGAGCAGCCCCCCACTGAGACCGGCTTTGACAACGTCCAGGGAGAAGGACCCCCACGTCCCCTCTGCCTTGTCCTAGGCGCTCACTCTTCCTCCCGTGCTCCTCTCCTACTACAATGAGGAACAAGTTAGTTCAGATCCTGAAATTGTCCCCAAGTAAGAAAAGGGCCGTAAGTGGCTGAATGAGTGGACGAATGAATGGCCTCGGTGTCCAGTTCTGCAGCACCACCACCCCCCCACCGTCTCGGCGTCTTCCCGTAGCCCGGCCGCGTCTGGGGCAGCGCTGTTTCTAAGGCTGAGGCTGGCGGTGGGCTTTTCGTCTGGAGCAGTGCCACTCCAGGTCTGTGCAGACGGCTCGTCAGCACCGGGACACTGGGACGGAGGCCACTTGCTGCTCTGTGTGGGACGCTTCCCGGGTCCCAGGCTACATGCAGTAGCAAAACAAAAACGTGTTTAGACTTGTGAAAAGTTAAATTCAAAGAACATTCAGATCAGCAAAATCAGGAACATTTTTTAAGAGTTCCTTCAAAGCCACACCCAAAAAAAGGGATAAACTACACAAACGGACACGCAGCTCCCTCCAGGTGAAACAGAAAAGTGAGAAGTGAGAATCTGTATGCAGCAGTGAAAGCTCCCAAGTCCACGTCCACGTCCCCGTCACACAGAAATCAAGCTGCTCAGCTGAAAAGAGGCAAGATCATCTTCCCACCCTGCGCTGCATCCATGTTCGTGCCCCGATCGCCTGAGCGACATGCTGCGCTGGGGATGGAAGCCAGGCCTCGGGTGCAGCAGGCGGTCACGTGTGACACACTGATCATCACAGAGCTGGGAGGTAACCAGCCCACCCCCACCGATCTGAGCACAACCTATGACTGCAAGCTTTTGGAAAAGGGTCTTTACTGCTAATTAAGAATCCTGAGATGAAATCACACGGGATTACCAGGTGGCCCTGGTAATCATTGGACATTGTGGGCACTCAAGAACATGAGTCCTCATGAGAAAAAACACAGAAGCAGAGCTGAGGAGGAGCCTCAGAGACAGGAAGCAGCGGGGACATCCCCACTGAAGGCCTCCTGGCACAGCGCGCCCTGAGGACCCTGGGTCTCCAGCTTCTGGCTGCAGAGCTGAGGGAGAACCCACGTGCCTTCTCTCAGCCCCAGGCCGCAGCCCCGGCCTCATGCAGTGCCTTCAAGTTCTTTTTCGCATTGCGAAAATGGGAGTATGTTCTCGGACAGACAGATGGACGTATGCTCCTCCGTGGGTGTCTTCCGTTCACAGAAGGGCCGGGCAGGAGAGAATCCGGAAGCACTGTGGAGCTCAGCGACCATGGAGCCCAAGGAAAGGGCTGGCATGGTGCAGACCCAGAGTTTCCTGTGCCTCTGCTGGCACCCAGGGAAGTGGGCAGCAGGGAGCTAAGTGCACTGCAGGGGGGACCAGGCATGTCCGGGCATCCTCTGTGCTCCGTGGGCACTGCTGATGGTTGCTACTGGGTCCTTGTAGGGGAGGCATCCTCTCACTGTCCCTCCGACCTCTGACCCCCCTCCGAGCACGGGGGAGGCCTCGGCATACTGGGCAGATGGAGGACATTGTGGGCACCTCAAAAGAAATGGTGACTCAGAGGAGAAAGGCCCCCCTCAGACGGACAGAAGGGATTCAGAATGATGAATCTTCACCTTTCTTTCCAGGCCAGGCTACGGATGCCGAGGGAGCAGCTGGAACTTCTAAAGTGAGTGGGACTTGTGCGATTTTGCTGGGGTGATAGAGTTAAAAACTAAAACCTGTGCTGCACAGGGATGGGCCTCACTGCTTCACCCAGAGAGCGCTTTCCGGGCCATTTCCTGCTGGCCACTGAGATCTGTACTTCTTCATTTCTTTCTGCTTTTTGGTGGCACTGGTGAAGCTGGGCGATCGCTAATCTACAGCCCCATTCTTCTTTAATTGAAGGTGAAATCTTATACATTCAGTATAAGATAAAAAACCAGCAAAAGTTGGCTGGGCCTTTGGGAGTCCAGGGGACCCCATGAACTCCATGGGTTTCCACCAGTGTGCTGTGTCATACTGGGAGCCCAAGCTGTCCAGTCCTCCCAGGGCAGAGCTGGCCACGTGTGGACACCGTGGAAGCTGTCGCCTGATGTCCTGTGGCTCTTGTGGGCTGACCTGTGACACTACACATCAGTGACGCCCCATTAGGAATGCATTTCTCCACAGCACCCAGCACTCCTTCTGGTGGTGGCACAAAGCCCAGTCCAGCTCCTGATGAGATTGTCCCGCCATCCTCTGACCTTGCGTCTCTCCATGTACAGGAAGGAGAGCCAGGCTCTGGAGAACAACTTCCGCGAAATTCTACTGTTGAGCAAGCAAATGGACGTGCTCAAGGTGCTGCTTAGGGACATGAAGGACAGCGCAGACCACGGTCGTGAGAGTGGCCTCCGTGATGTCTCACAAGACCAGGACGGCCCTGAGGTGCCGGACGAGGCAAGGCGAGGTGGAGGGCAGTGGGTGAGGGGGCTGGCCCTTCTTGGGTGCTGCTGCTCCCCTCCCTTGGTGGGAACCTGTCCCCCTGACACGGAGCCGGCCAGAGACCCACCGGCCATGGCTGCTGGTCACAAAGATGTGGTGCTGCAGTGTGGCTTCCTTCCCACCCAAAGAGACCCCTGGTCCAGTTTCACATCCAAAAACAAAAGGTCACTGGAAAGTGGTGGTCTCTGGGCATCTAGCCCAAACGCTGAACGAGCAAGAGCTCCTTAGCCCCTGCTCTCATCTCACAGGCCTTTGGACCCGTGGGCAGCAGGGTCAGGAAAACGGTAAGAAAAACTAGCAGCTAAGCTGGGTGTGGCGGTATACATCCCTGATCCCAGTGTCCTGGGAGACTGAGGGAAGGACCTGGCAAGTTGGAGCCTGCACAATTTAGAAATTTAGGGAGACCCTGTCTCAAAATTTTAAAAACTGTAATGCAATGTCCACATTGTGAAATGTGGTCTGACTCTGGGCGCTCACTGCCCTCTGGGCCCTATTTTACCTTGTCACTGTTTTGTGAGAGCTGCTCACACAGCACCCTGCTGAATGCACGGTTAATTCGAGCAGACGGAAAACTGCAAATAGAAGCGCCCGTGTGGCTTTGTGGGCTGCCAGGCTCACGTGTGCATGGCTAAGCGCAGGGCGACAGCAGGCACTCCTACTGCCCAGCCTGCCTCATACCTCAGCGGAGAGCAAGGGCTTCGGAGTTAGGGCTTCAGAGGGAGCCGGGCCCACCTTGACCTGTGGCCCTAGGGAGCTGCTGAAGCTTAGCTTTCTCTGCTTCCCCTCCCCGCCACTCCCACAGGGTCCTGAAAGTCACCTGTTGAGTTCTAGGCTCAGTGTCTGCTCCCAGGCAGCCTGGGAGCTATTCCTACCTTCCTTATTCTACAGTCTATACAGTGACAATTCAAAAGCCAAGCAGTTGGTAGAGAGTAACAGAAAACCGTTGTTACCATTTGTACAGGAAATGTTCAGCTTGGTACATTATGTGCTTAAAAAGCTGAGAGAGGACCAAGTCCAGATGGCAGATTATGCCCTGAAGTCAGCCGGTGAGTCTGCATAGAAAAAATGAAAATAGGAGTGTATAAATGTATATCTATATATATGTATATATATACACACACATATATATGTGTGTGTGTGTGTGTATATATATATACATGTGTATATATATGTGTGTGTGTATATATATGTGTGTGTGTATATATATATATATATATATGGAATCCCATATATATGTATATGTATGTGTATATAAATATATATATTTATATATGTATGTGTATATACATATATATATACACATACATATACATATATATGGGGAATCCCCCTGCAACATCTCAGGCTTCTCTACATTTCTTTATCCTTTTGGTAATTTGAGGGATGGGTTAAAAGTGCTTACTCTTGATTGCTTTCTGAGAGTAAATCTTGGCACATACAATACACCTTCGCATGTGTCCCAGAGGCCTCTGGGGAAATGGAGATTCCACCAGCAGAAGGAGAAGCAGAAAATATTTTAAGCCTAGCAAAAATGGCAATAGTCTATATTAGAGACTAAAATACTGTATGCATTATGAGGAATCCGTGTTATTAGTGACTAAAAGGTAGTTTTTAAGTTATTTACCAAGTAGTATTCTTAATATTTTCCATTTAAAAGTAATCCTTCAGAGCTGAGGCTGTGAATCATGAATTTTAATCTCCATTGGGAAATTTACATGCATTAGAGAAAATGAATGTGTCTTTAAAACCCTCAAAAAAAAAAAAAAAAAGCAAACTCCAGGGCTAGGGAAGTAAGTTAAACCTAAATACCACCCACATGAAACTCAATTGTATTTTTCTAGATGACGCAGTCATATTCAAAATGGCTGCCCAATGTGAATACAGAGACAGCAAAAGGAACACCCCAACTGACAGGCTCATGGAGAGAGCTTTGACTGTCTAGGCCGAAGCAGGGGGTTCTGGGAAATGAGAACTCTTCATCGATATGGATTTCTTTGGGGTCTAACTGATTGTTCCAAAAGTTGCAGTGCACTTTTGATGAATTATTTTAAAAGATGATTTTAGGGCCGGGGATTTAGTTCAGTAGTTCTGGCACCTGTCTTGCATGCACAAGGGCCCTAGTTTGATTCCCAGTAACTACATACAACAGTACTGGGCATGGAGACTCACACCCACCAGCAATCAGAACCACATACCACAGTGGCAGACATGGTGGATCACACCTGTAATCCTAGCACTTGGGAGGGAGAGGCAGGAGGATTGCTGTGAGTACCCGGTTGAGCTCAGGGCCAGCCTGAACTACAAGAGCAAGACCCTGTCTCAAAAAAAAAAAAAAAAAAAAAAAAAAGATTTTAAAAAACTAAGAATATATTTGAATTATATGGGTGTGGGATTAGTCCCCACATTATTATGTGAAAAACTATTTCCTGTCCAACTGGGTTGAGTGAGCAAATAATACCAGCCTTGAAAAATAAATATGTGCAGTAAAAGAAAGGCTGCTTCATTAAATCTGAATTTAAGTAGTAGCAAATAATTCCTTAGGATAAATATGTCCTAACTACTCTATGAGACAAGACTGTTACTAAAAATTTAGTCCTTATTTCTCTAACATTCAAATTTACATGGAAACCTAAAGGCTAATTTTTCGTAGCAACCCCAGGGCACAGATCATGCAGTCTGCAGTTCTGGTTTCTATGGCTACACCACCCTAAACAAGCCCAATCTCCTCAGAAAGTTCAGGAAATCAGATATTCGATCAAGCACATATGCTTTTAATATTATATGTGTTACTCAGGTGAAATTTGAAGAAGTGGTTTATTTTTTAATTTTTAGTGCATAACACATATTTCCTAAAATAAAGTAACCTGAAAGGATACTATGTACGAATATTTTTTCAGTGAAAGTTCAGTGAGTAACTCTAGGTTAGGACTGTACCTTGTAGTCATTTGTGACGGTCGGTTCTCTGCTGTGTGTTTGTTTTCAAGCGAAGAGGACTGCTAGAGATCTCATTACTCACACGAACGTGACATGCGGAGGGGTGCTTATCGTTTTGGGTAATACATAACCCGTACACTGCTTCCCACTCTGATTTAACTGTTCCAGAATTTAGTGTTTTATCATATGGGAAGGTGGTAAAATTGTCCAAAGCCAGCATGACTTTCTCAGTATCGCAGAATTTTAGTGGAAATGGAGTTGTACTTTTGCTACTGATTTCTTGACTGTGAATTTTGCCTCATTTATAATATTCACAGTCGTCTTTTTTATTTTTTTTAGGACATTAGCAACAGACAGATTCATGGAGACAGAGCTGTGATTATCTGGTGTATATATTGAATATATATACGAGAATATATATATATATATATGTATGTATTGTCTGGTATATACTGAATTGTGTATGCACTTGTTTATTTAAAAAGTATTTTATATTTTAGGGGCCTCCATTGTTGAATCTGAAACCTCGGAAAGTTACACAAACAATAAGACAAAACTGTACTGGCACGGGATAGGATTCCTAAACCACGAAATGCCTCCAGACATTATTCTTCAGGTAACAAATGAAATTAAGTCATTTCTGTCACAGGATTTCATTATTACCTGCCAGAAAATGTATGCAATATAAAAGGACCCAAACCTGAAATAATTTTATATTTTTATAGTCATTGAATCATAGTGATTATTTCTTACTTGATGGTTAGTAAACTGTGATTGTTAATTTATCATTAGTTATTATTTATAGATTTATTTACATCTGATACCATGGCCCATGGTACACTTGGACCACGTACATCTGATATCTTTCATATACATTGCTTTCGGGTCCTCCCTTTTAGATCAAAAACTTCAGTCATTCAACAAACACTGGAAGTGTTGGTGCTTTCAGTGCCAGTACTGTGTTAAGTGCTCTTTGCACCAGGTGTTCTCATTAAACATAACTCTAACAGGGACAATTTCTAGTAAGATTTCAACGGAACCTTCTGGTTCAACTCCAGAGCAAATAGATGCCACAACAGGAGAACGCTTCTTACATTCGTAACCATTTCCGACTGTAGAGTAGCTTCTGGAACAAACCCACACTCCTGTCAGGCTGTGCTCATAGTTCAGATCTGGGATGTGCTGGACCTCTTGCATCCCGGCTACTGCCGTCCCCACCACCAGCTGCCATTACCGCCACCGCTGCTCCTCCACCGTGACCACTATGGCCTCGGGTCACCATTCCCGTCACCTCCTCCACCGTGACCGTGGCACCACCACCACCAGCAGCGTCTTCACCAGCACAGCAGCCGCAGCAGTGCTCACACCCCTACCTGTGTCCAGCAGCTCTGACGGGAAGCCATGACTCCAGAGCCACCAGGTCTCGGTTCACAGAGACACAAAGTGTCCTGGAAGGACAAGCTAAGGGCAGCATGGCCATTTCCTGTTTGATACCGTTTCCCGAACCCTGCCTAAGTTCTGTAGGCATCGGAGCGATCTGCCAGCCTTACTGATTAGCTGACCGGTGTTCTAGCCGTCAACTCGCAAAACCATACAAGAGATTAATTCAGTCTTTTCTTTCCAGCCAGATGTCCACCCTGGAAAGTGCTGGGCCTTTCCAGGTTCCCGGGGTCACATCGTCATCAGGCTGGCCAGGAAGATCATTCCAATGTCCGTCACCATGGAGCACATCTCAGAGAAGGTGTCACCATCGAGAAACACGTCCAGTGCCCCCAAGGAGTTCTCTGTCCACGTGAGGCACCGTGAAGCCCTTGCTCAGAGCGGGTGATACAGGAGGCATGGGCCGGGAGCAGGGCTGGACTCTGGGGACTCCATTGTGCGGCTGCTTCGCAGAGTTACCTGTTTCCTGCACCTTAGTCTGTTATCTACAAAGTGAGACGGTTAGACAGCAGGATTTCTAGCACTTTGTTTGTTTTTATCAAAGTTGTACAATTACAGCAAAAATGTTCAAGATTTTCATGAAGTTTAAAATGGAACAGTGGTTCCTTGTGCCCTGCCTCTCTCTGCCTCCAGCCCTCATGATCCCGATGCTTCCCCCGGAGACAGTCTTAGCTGCACATTTTGCCTTTGCGTCACCTCTTCATTTTCATTTGTGACATTCCCCATCGGAGGTGAGGATGAGCTCCCTTTCGTGGGAGCTCCCTCCCACCTCATTGTCCTAATAGCTTCATATCTTTTGCAAAACCCCAACTTATGGAGATAACTCACACAACTTCCACTCCCTCACGTAACATGCACTGTTCAGGGGCTTTGGGCGTTTATCACCACAATGGAACCTTTAACATTCGCACAGAGGGGGACCCCAACCCCTAAGCTACTGCCTCTCGGCACCCACTGCACTGTGGCCCCGGCGGCTCCTGGTCCACTTTGTCTCAATGCACTTTACCCATTCTGCACATCTTATATCAGTGAAATTGTGTGTGGCCTTTCACGAGTGGATCCTTTCGGTTGTGTCATATTTTCCAAATTCACCCATAATGGAGAAAGCGTCAATATTTCTTTATTTCTTAACGCTAAGTCATGTTTTATGGTATTGGCACACCATATTTTATTCATCCATTCCTTAAATGATGGACACTTGGTTCTTTCTAGGCTTTTTTCTCTAATGAGTAGATTATGCTTGTACATGTATGTACAGTTCTTGTGAGGCTTATTTGTGTAGAATTGCTGATGTAGAGCTGAGTGGTTATTTCCAACTTTTTATCTATTACGAATGATGCTTCTATGAATATTTGCTTAGGTTTTTGTGTGGACCTTAGCTTTCACTTCCTGGTGTATATGCTAAGGTCCACGCTGCTGGACCTAATGCTAAGGCTGTGTCTAACATACCTGAGGAGCTAGATGCTGTATCTTATTTTTCTTTCAATTATATTCACTGTTTTCATGGTGAACTGTACTATTTCTAGTTGAACCATGGAATATACTTGTATAACTTTTGCTTTTTGAAAGATAACTGCCTTAGTTTTATTTAATTTGCTCAGTTTTACTCTATTTCTTGCACCAGAACATTCTGTCTTTTCTTCTGAAGTGTAAATATTCTTACCTAGTGATCTATCATCTATCTTCTCTCTCTCACCTATTTTGTATCAGTTTACCTGTCTTCTATCTCTGTTATCTATCTTTCTTTTATTTTCCCATTTGCTATCTTATCGTCTCCTTGTTATTGGCCATCTATTTATCTATCTATCTATCTATCTATCTATCTATCTATCTATCTATCTGTCTATCTATCTATCTGATCTGCTAGCTAGTTATCATCTACCCACTTAGCCCTGTGACCAGTCCTCAGTCTCACTGACCCCTAAAGTCTGAGTCCTGGGTCCACTGGCTCATTCTGGCTCCAGCACAGCCTCTGCACAGTGTTGAGTGAATTGTGACAACATCCATTTATTTTAACTGAAAACATAAAGTCCACATCTGTTGCTCTCTTTACAGGGCCTTATGAAAAGATGTGAAGGAGAAGAAATTTTCCTAGGTCGGTTCATCTATAACAAAACGGAAGCCAGCATTCAGACATTTGAGCTTCAGGTAAGAGTGACGCCTCCATCTCTGGGG
>PVIR01044679.1:0-11101 GCA_004026965.1 Petromus typicus
TTGCACTGTTGGTGGTTTCCTTTGCTGTGCAGAAGCTTTTTAAAAGAATGAGGTCCCATTTGTTGATTTCCTCAGCCAATTCCTGTGCTATAGAAGTTTTGTTCATGAAGTCTTTCCCTAAGCCAATGTCTTCAAGAGTTTTACCTAACCTGTTTTGTAGTAGGTTTAGAGTGTCTGTTTTAATATTTAGGTCTCTTATTCACTTTGATTTTAGCTTGGTACACGGTGAAAGATTTAGATCTAGTTTTAGTCTTTGGCAAGTTAAAGCCCAGTTTTTCCAGCACCATTTGTTAAAGAGGCTATCTGTCCTCCATTGAGGATTTTTGGCTCCTTTGTCAAAGATGAGGTGGCTCAGTGTATCTGGAGTAGTTTCTGGATCTTCTAGTCTACTCCATTGATCCTCGGGTCTGTTACTTTGCCAGTACCAGTACTTTGCAGTTTTTATCACGCAGTATAGTTTCAGGTTTGGAGTTGTGATACCCCCCACCATGTCCCTGTTGCTTAGAATTGCTTTGGCTATTCTAGGTCTTTTGTGGTTCCAGATGAAAGTTTGAATTTTTTTCTCTAGATCTGTGAAATATGCTGTTGGGATTTGAATCAGTATTGCGTTGAATGTGTAGAGTAGTTTTGGGACCTGTATTGACTTTTATTCCCCATTACAAGTTTTTAAATTCCTGTATTGACTTCATACTCATGTAGGATCATTCCATGTGATAGCAAAGATGGCAAGCAATCACATTAGCTTCCAACGGCCCTTATAAATCTTAGTGTTATATCTATACAACGGAATACTATCTATTCATAAAAAGGAATGAAATTTGGTACTGCAATCCTAAAACTGAACCTTAGAAAGTATGCTAAGTAAAAGGAATACAAACCATATAACTATTTTTGTGAGGTTCTAAACTAACCAAATTAAAAATAATTATAATTTTAAAATATCACCTAGGTAGAGTCAAACTGTGAAAGGACACTGGAAAATTTTCTGGGAAGGAATGATAATAAAATTCAAAACATCCAAACATTCACTTAATGGTAGATGTGTGGGTTACATGAAGATATCCATTTATAACTGAACTTTTTATTATATGTAAGTTTTCCATCAAAAAAAGTCATTAGGTTTTAAAGACAAAGCAGGATTAATTAACTCAGTTGGAGATGAGAGAACACTGTGGAACTTCTAATGCATTATGTACATTAAGCACATACATAAAAGGAAGAGGACGATGGCATGGGCGGAGAACAGATAGCAGAAAGGGCAAAGGAATTAAAAAACAAATTAAGAAGTATCATGTATACCTACCAACTTTCCACATGGAGTATAAACATCATGTACTTCACATATGTACTGAAAGAAATAGAGAAACTTCAGTGAAAACTTGTGGACAGAAAGTTTTGAAGACAATAATTAGCATTGTTTTTAAAGGGTACATTCCTCCATTCCCCTCAAAGTCCACTGTATAATACCCTGTGGAACCACGAGCAGCCAATTTGAAAAGTACTTCAGGAAAGATGGGCAGTTTAGAATGTGAAGAACTCTTAACAACACCTTAACCAGTGTGTATGGCTCCTATTTTCCTTTTATATATACATAAGAACAATATATGATTTAAAATGTACTTCTTAAAAAGTGTACAAGACATTTTTTGGTAATATTGAATGGCACTGTCTCTAGCTTAACTGGCAATATCTTTTCTTTCAAAGAGATCTGTAAACAGCTCATCTGGTGGAGTCTTGAGTTTGATAAAACATGGAAGTGGAGCCTGATGCTTCCTAGCTTTCTTTCTGCTTCCTTAGACATTTGTGAGACTATAGATGGAGCTCCTTTACTGTGAGACTGCTGTAGATCTCCCTTAGGAGGGTTTCAGTGGACTAGAGCTATGCTTCAGGCTTTCTAAATACTTTCTCCACCATTCTTACACTGGCTTCATGGGGATGCACCATTACTTTCCTATTTCATGTAGAGTGAAATGAAGTGCTTTTCTCAAGTCCCGTGGTTTGTGAAAATTCCTCCCTGAAACAGGGAAGAATCACAAAACAAACTTTCTCTAGATGATATAACCTTTCTAGAATCCACCAGTGAATTGTCATATGTCTAGTTCTATGACTGTGGGCCACACTACAGTGATTTGAAACTGTCCCTCACTTATACCTCAAGATAGACTGGAAGAATATAGCAAAATAAAAATCAAGAACTTTAGAGTTGGACCTGGTATGAATCTCATCTCTCTACTAGTTACTAGTTGTATGATTTTTTTTTTTCATACTACTTAGGCATTTTGAGCCTCTTTTTCTTTCTCTGGAAACACAATACCTCTATCAAATGCATGAAGGCTAACTAGTTTACTTACTCATTTATTCAACAATCATTCTCAGTGTTTACTTCATACTAGGCACTGTACATATATAAGCGAATGCTACAAAGTAATCTGTAAGAGGCTGCCGGGGGCAGTTTGTGGTTTTGTTGTTGTTTCTCTGTTCTTAATTCTTCTCGTTCTACCCGCTATCTCTATCACTGGGCGTTGTAGGACCAGATGTCCTGTTCTTCATTGGACCGGGGATGAACTTGAACATGTCCTCTCCAGAATTCCAGTCTTCTGCAGAATGACAGGGAGACAGGACAGTAGGAGCTCATGCATTTCACCCTTGTCAAAACTCAACCTCAGACAGAAGCTGTCTTGCATTCTTCCATGTCTAAGTCTGACTCTCCATCTTTAATACCATTTTAAAATTTGTTTTGAGATCATGTTAATATTGCAACAATTATCCTTTACATGAGTTAGCCAAAAACAGCTTTTGCCATGTGCAACCAAAGAAATCAAATTCCCAGTGTAAAAAAAAAAATTATGTCTCTTTCCCAAATATATATTAGCTAGTTAAAAACAGAAGAGATCCATATAGGGCATGTAGAATCTAGAAAGCTCACTTTGGAGTATACATCCCAAATTTAGACTCCATCATGTCAGATGCTCTGTATATCAAACCACTGACCTACCCTAGCATGAACAGTCTTGCTCTAAGATAAGCCAGGCACACACTGTCTCCTGTGGGGCACACCAGAACCTGAATAATAGGTGATGTTTTCACCCATTTTCTAGAGGAGAACATTAAAGTTCAGATGGGTCAAGTAACTTACAAGACCAACTGCATCATGTGCAGGGCCTATTACAAAATAAAAACTTAAAAACTCATGTAAAAAAATCACTAAGAATTTCAACAGAGTGATAGCCAGCAGAGCATAAGGTCAATTTCAGAGTCTTTCAAAGCATACCTTCCCTCCATGACCATAGCGGTCATACATCAAATTGGCTCTACTTATTTAAATTAGGAAATGGAGGAGCTGAGATGAACCTAGGCCTTTACAACCAGGAAGTCAATGGTTATAGTTCATAAATAACGCTACCACAGGAAACCACTGTCTCTTTGAGTCAGAATGAAAGTGGTGCCCATGTGAGGTCACTCAGATCACTCGGGCATTGGCTTCATCTTCTACTCTACACAGCAGTTGTGGAATCTGATGAAAGCTTGATGAGGAGGGGCATCTGCAGACTCATGAGGAAAAGCCTTGGTACAGGAGGACAGCCATGCCTAGCCTTCCTCTCATTGCTTTCCCATCTGGTGTTGCTGAGTCCCTACCCTTTGAGGAAGTCCTGGAGAAACTGGAGAAGAAGTAGAGGAAGAGGAGAACTTCATACAAGTGTTTAGGAAATGGGGGTGGTTACCCTGTGGACTGGAAGAATCGTATCTCTCATCAAATCTCTTCCCTGCTAAGATACAAGCTCCATGAGAATGAGGAACTCACTTGCTGATCACAATTCCTCAAATATCTGGCACCATGCTCGCAACATAGTTAATGATTAAAATATATAAGTGAAGCAACTAATTAAAGAGCCTCCTGGTTGTCTGGTGGAGGAGAGATTAGATGTCTTTTGTTTAGACTCAAGGAGGAGTATCAGTTCTAAAGAGAAATTCTGACTCTTGGGTTTAAGAAAGTTCTCTGGCCCTAAGAAGGAGCAGGCTATTAGGGCATACCCTTCACAACAGAGGCTTGAGCAGGATAGAGACATGATGTCTCCACGTGGAAAAAGGGCTTTAATTTCTATGATGATTACAACTGGCTTATAGAAAATACTTTTATTTTGATAACAAAGTGTGGCTTTAGGCATTTAGCACAGTGGTACCACTCCTACCTTGCAAGCACAAAGGCCTAAGTTTGATCCCCAGCATCACCAAAAAAATAAAAATAAAATAAGAAATTGTGCCAGGATCAATTACTCATGCTTGCTGGAGCAGGTGGGTATCTTTTCAATAGTCTCTGAAACTGCATTGCTGTGCCTCTGTGAATCTACACATTTTATCTAAATCAGATACGTTGAGTAATATTAACTTCAGTGACCTAGTGTAAAGCAAATTAATTGAAACTGAGCTCACAAAAGCTTGTTTCTATACATGATCAGAGAACCGTGCATAATTCTCTTATTTCTGAAACATTACCCTACCCTCACTGGGATAATTATTTGAATTGAATGATATTCAATTCTAGTTAAATATAAATTGCAGGACTTTTGAGGATTCTTTATGTTCAAGCTCTGAGTTTGGGTACTATAAATATAATGTTCAACCCTGGTTGTAAGAAATCCTGGGTGTCACATTCACTGTGCTTACAGACATCTGGAGGGAGAGAACTGGGAATAAATCTGTCTAGATAGTAATGATGAATTACATTACTTCACAGCAATGGCGACCTTTGGAAGCAAAAGTCCAGACAGGCTGAGGAATGGAAAATGAGGACAAGGAGTGCCCATTCCATTAGCTCCTCTCAAAAGAAAAGGCCAAAGAGGGAATTCAAATCAATAGCCTGTTCAGAAAGAACAGTGAATAAACCCATCCAACTTCGAGGAGCTGAGATTAAATATTTGCTATTGTGTCCTGCTTCTTGCACCAAAGGGGTTTATTAATTCACACTTAGTGGTATGCCTGCCTTAGTTAATCAAGTTTCAAAAATAAATAATGGGCTTATTTCCTTAAAATAAGAGATCAGTATCCTCACACAATTTCCATTTCCTCTAACTTATATTTTATATCTATATTCCAAACAGAGACTGTAAACCTAAGTATCCACAGATGCCATGTTTTATGTAACTCAAGGAGTTGCTAACTTCTTATTCAAATTTTATAGTGTCTGTGTGTGTGCACACATGTGTGTATGTGTGCATGCACATGCATCCATTTTACTGGTGAAAGTGTTCATAGTGAAAAATCACTAAGAAATCCAGGTCAATTTTTTTTTCACTTTTCAGATCTTTTCTGGATTCAAATATTCACTGAATGCTGAGCTGTGTGCTAAACATGTTTCTAAATGCTTTTGTTAGACATTTCCTCGCCTCACCCTTTTGGAAGAAGGTAACATTGTCTGCCTCTCATTTTTTATTTTCCTTCAGGAAACAAGAGATTTAAAGAATTAAAATAATTGTAACCAATGCCATGTATTAACACATTTATGTACTGACTGCTTTTACATTGCATTTAATCTTACAACAATCTTCTGAGATAAATATTTTTCTTCTTATTTAATCAACAATAAAGCAAGTGCTCAAAAACTAAAGAGGATAACTTGCCTGTGACAACTGGACTAGATATCTGAAGAGGATATGAATGTAGGTTCCATCCAAATCCTGTTCTTTTGTGATTGTCCATTTGAGCTCTCCTTGATATTAATGACACATGACATTTTCATATGAAAGGCTTCCTCCCACAAGATAGAGTTCATCATTTAACAGAGACTCCAATGACACTGATGGTCTAACTGGCCTCCCTGACAGCCAGAATTCACTACACTGGTTTCTCTTCCTCTCTATTCATGCATATTTCCAAAAAGAGGAATATATTTCACTTGCTAGGAGTCATAGACAAAATTTATTTTAAAATTTTCCCTCTGTGGAAATTTTTTGCAGGCCACCTAAACTTGTGTTCATAAGTGCTTGTTTTTATGTATGTTGTGAAACTTTCACAAGGGAGCAATTGTCTTCCTCATGGGACTCAAGGGCATCTGTTACTAGGAGGGAGTCGGGTACTCAAGAGTGATAACATTGGCAGTAAAATGGAGCTAAAGAATGTAGGAGGACAAATATTGAATTTTTTCTCTCATAGGTACCAGCTAAAAATGTTGACTTACATATAAGGTAATGATTACTGCAGGTTGGGGAGGACTGAAGGAAGGAAGACCAGAGGACAGTTGGGTAACAGACACTGAAACACAGACAGAAGACAATGTTCTACTGCAGAGTTAGGGACTGTAGTTCAACACGACCTATGATGTATTTTATGAGTGACCAGAAAGGGGAGCTTGACGCTTCAGGACATTAAGTAATGGTAAGGAGAGGGAAATGTTCATTACCCTGATTTGATCCTTTTATAGTGTATAGGTGCCTTAAGATATTGCACCTTATAATGAATGATTATTTTCTTAATCAAATTTTTAAATATTTAAAAAGATGGAAATGCTATCATACTGACTTAATTATCACATCTTTTTGTATATGTATCAATTACGGCCTACTCCATTTATATCTGTACAAATAAGGAGTAAAAATACAACAAAAAATAACAACTGGAGAATGCTGGAATCAGCAGAAAGGATGCTGTTTCCTAGGTTATTTTACCCTTAATAACTTCATTTGATGCTACCTTCTCCAATGAACATCCCTATCTGGATGTTTGTTCCCTTTGGTTCTTGCAGTGAGCACCTCTCCACAGTGAAAGAGTTGTCAGCTAGAGGGAGACGCATGCAATCATTGACAGTCTGCAGTGTTTGGAGAACTTCTAAGAAAAAGTAGGTGTAATGCCTCCAGATAAGAGAAGAAGATCACAATTGTGTGGCAAGGCCAGCCCACTGGCACCCTACTGGCCACACTGCACAGGGGAGGTCGCTGTGGGCCATCCCGGCGTGTTCAAGGAAATCTGGCAGGATGAGTGCCTTTGAAGGAACTTTCTGAGTAAGGAACAAAATGATAGAAAAGCACCAGACAGGGGCTGAAACAGAAGGGTAAATGGCTATGATGTGTCTGGAGAACCCTAAGACTTTCAGTTTGGCTGGACAGGTGTGAGTGGACTTGAGGGTGAATTTTTCTGAGTCTGATGTGAGACAGAGGAGCCTTGTATGTGGGCTCTGAGGTCCAATCTTGCCCTTGTCTGCACTGCAGTGTAGTCTCTTTAATATCTGGTTATCTAACTACATGTCTCCGATTATATTACAGAAGCACATGGGAGCTAGAAGTTAGAAACGATTGATCATAGAAACAAGAAGAGAGTTAGTAATACAGTTCCCAAAGAAAACACTACAGACCATTGATCATTTTACCTTTAAAGATGTAGGTGGCAAAACACTGTGCATACTGTGAAGTTAATTACCAGAAAGAGAATTCTGCCCCTCTCTGTCTCTGTCTCTCTGTCTGTCTATCTCCCTCTCCTTCTCTTCCTCCTTGTCTCTCTGTCTGTCTGTCTCTCTCTGTTTGTCTCTCTCTGTCTGTATCTCTCTTTCCTTCCCCCTACCCGTGTGGTGTTTCCAGGAAAAGAGCCTTAGAAAGGAGACAGGATTTATCAAATGCTTGTTTATGTTGTTATTGTACAACATGGAATTAACGGTTCATAATATAATTATATTATGGCCATATTTTGTTTTGTAAATAATAAAATAATGATTATATCTGCTTAGCCTTTCCCCAGACATTAAAACTAGAACATAAGCACTATACCTATCTACCATATGTTACTCTTTTTCTCCTCATCTGAATTAACCATTTTTCTAATTCTCCTAATTTCTATTATATGTATCTGTTTTATTTTTATTTTGGGGGAGATTTGAGATGATGATTTATTGTACCTTTTTGTCCCCTTTTATTATAGGTAGAAAAGCTAGTCAGAAATATGGCAGGCAGACAGGTAGGGCAGGGCCTTGGAGAAAACTCACAGGAAGGGAGACTGTTACCAAAGGTCAAGGACATCAGAAAAATACTGGAAAATAGTGACCAATTAAGGCCTCATTCTCCTGAATAATTAAGTCAATGGAAAATCAAAGTCTAGATCCATCCCTTCCCAGGAATGTAGTAATTTAAATTCTCTGGGGCAAAGGGCCAAAAATTTGGCCCACTTGGAAGAGCCTCCTGGTGGGGAAGGAAACCTGTATGACTTAATTTCTCATTGGACACCATTCGATCAAGATTCTACCTCCTTGGGCCAGGGATTTAGCTCAGTGGTTCTGGCACCTGTCTCACAAGCACCAGGGCCCAGGTTCGATCCCCGGTAACCACATACAATACTAGGTGTGGAGACTCACCCCAGCAGCAATCAGTACCACATACCACAGTGCCGGGCGTGGTGGCTCACACCTGTGATCCCAGCACTCAGGAGGCAGAGGCAGGAGGATTGCTGTGATGTGAGTTTGAGGCTGAGCTCAGGGCCAGCCTAAACCACAAAAGCGAGACCCTGTCTCAAAAAAAAAGAAAAGATTCTACCTCCTTGAATCTTATTGGAAGCTCCTATTTTGAACCCACCCCATCTCGTGGTCTTTAGGCTTTAAATACCCCCTTGAAAAGATGACCTTGGGGTTACCCACCTTTCTGGGTTCCCCCTTCTCTCTCACTTAGACAGAAGCTCTCTCTCTCTTTCTCTGATTCAATGAAACTTTCTTACTTGAACCTCTGTTGGTCATTCCTAAAATCTATTCTTAGAATTTAGAGAACATGACTCACGTTTTAAGAGAAGAGCCAGGCTTTGCTCTCCTGTGTCACTTTTAATATGCATCTATACACATATAATATACACATGTATCTATTATAGGGTTACATGTGTCTATACATGCAGACAAGCACAATTGTCATATGGCAAAGCTTTAGTTCTCTGGTAAAATGAGCTGTAGTTTTTCCCTTTCACTGCTGTTTTCATTCCATTATATGAATTTTTATTACCAAGTATCTATGCATTTTACTATCTATAGGTATTTGGATGTTTTTCTTAATGACTTGCTATGTGAAGAAATCTGTTTTTTCTCTCACTTCTGATTTCAGATCTCCCACTGACTCTTTGAAGTGGGTATCATTATCTTCATTTGGGGGTGAGGGCTCTAAAACTCAGAGAGGATAAGCTACTTTCTTGCTATCACGTGACCACACAGGAGCAGTTAGGATGTCAAGTGGGGTGTAGGGAATCGAAACTAGCTGTAACATTTCCTTCTTTCTTGGACAATCAGCTTTCCACCCACTGTGCTAAAGCCACTGAAGCCTACCTCGCTCACTTTTGTTTTTTCTGAGGCCTTTATATGAGTCATTGTTAGGGTGAATAAGAGATTTTTAAGCTACTTCTGTCAGTAGTTATCAAAACAATTCATTCACTCTGGCGATTTCACGGGTAGGCATCAGTTGTACTAAAAATTTTGACTCTGCCAGTTGGGTGGGGCTGCGCTGACACAGCAGTCTACAGGGTGGATTTCCTCCCTTTCTGCCATTTTAGTCTCCATATAAGTAATTAATAATCCTTTGTTTATGAATAGAACTGTATAATTTCCAAAACTCTCTCTGGGCTAGGAAAGGAAGCATTGACCACTAATTTGCAGATCAAAAACCCAGGTTTCATGGAGATGAAATGATTCAGCTAATAAGTGGTAACATAGGAAAAGGACTTCTGGTCCAGCTCAACATGTTCTGCTTTGCTATATAAACATTTCATTATAAATTTTATATATATGTGTGTATATATATGCATGTATGTATATATGTATATACATACATGTACATATATATGATAGAGACTTGAATAGAGTGTACTAATTCAACATTCAGCACATTCTCCCTACAGCCTTCTTCACTCCCAAAAGTTATGTTATTTTTAATGGAAAAACATACTCTTGGCTTTCTAACACATGTAACATTTTAAAACCACAGATTTTGCTAAATTACAGCCACAAGACAAGAAGGAAGTAGGCGACAGCAGCTTGATGTGGTCTGAAAGTGTCAGGCTTGGGCCCTCCCTGCAAATGTTTTCCACTGTCAGAGTCTGGAGCTCCACTATGCCCCTATTTATAATGACATCAGTTTCAACCTTAAAGAGTTTTATGAAAAGATAAGATCTAATGTAGATTCTCCTAAGAAAAAATAATGTAAAACTTAGAAATTGTTTGTTAACTGTGTACTCTTTCAATATTGCACTGAAATGCATTGTTTAATAGGCCTATCCAAGAATTATTTAATCTTCTGTGTAATCTACCATTTTTTTTTTTTTGGTTTTTGTTTTTAGGGTTTTTTTTGAGGCAGGGTTTCACTTTGTAGTTCAGGCTGGCCTTGAGCTCAGCCTCAAACTCACATCACAGCAATCCTCCTGCCTCTGCCTCCCGAGTGCTGGGATCACAGGCGTGAGCCACCATGCCCGGGACTGTGGTATATGGTACTGGTTGCTGCTGGGGTGAGTTTCCATGCCCAGTATTGTATGTGGTTACCGGGGATTGAACCCGGGTCCTTGTGCCTACAAGACAGGTGCCGGAACCACTGAGCTAAATCTCTGGCCCCAATCTACCATTGTTTGACAGACTATTTACTACTGTTTCAGGCCCAGACTCTGTGAAGAAATGCATAATTTATAGGTTATTTTTCTCCCTCACACAGATGAAATTATTTTTGTTTGGAAGAAATGTAATTGCAAAGATTAAAGTTTTCTTATCCTGAAGAAGATTAACCAGTTTTGTGTTTAATTTAGGAATTTTTCACCTTCTTTTCTTGGTTCATTTATAAACATTTTTTTTTTTGTCAAATAATCTCTACTAAACTGATGGTTTCTTCATTAATGAGATTAATTGGTGAATACTCTCACTTTATATTTGTTCATCATTTTAAAGAGAAGGTAGTACTTTGACAGCCCCACTTTCTTATGCATAAATGAAAGTGTTCCAATTATTATAATTCATAACCAATTAGTCTAAAATTATGATGTTAAATAGCAACCATTTAATTAACTCACATTATTATGGGTTAGGTGTTAGGGAGGACTCATTATAAACTTGCTGTGTAGAATCCCACAAGGTTGGCCTGAGCTGTAAGATGCAAAATCATAT
>PVIR01044680.1:0-11047 GCA_004026965.1 Petromus typicus
TTGATAATAATAGACTAACAAGAAAATTCTAAATATGAATGGATTCACTGTTGAATTAATCAGAAACACTTAACCTATTAGAAGATAAAAAACTGTAGGTAAATCTTTTTTGTTCTGTTTGTTTTTTGAGACAGTGTCTCACTATGTAGTTTAGGCTGGCCTTGGATTCAATATGTAGCCTGGATTGGCTTAAAACTCACAGTGATCCTCCTGTCTCAGCCTTTCAAGTACTGAGATCACAGGGATGTGTCACCATGCCCAACTTGTAAAATGCTTGAAGTCGTAGGTGTAGACAAAAAGTTTCTTAAGAAGCAACAAATGGTGTGACTGGATTTGGGGCACTAGAGTGTTTTTCTGAAGGTATTTCTAAGTTCCTAAGAAAAGAATTGGTCAAGAGAAGAACAAACAGCAGCAAAGTTTTATTAAAAGAGGAAAAGAGGCTGTGTAGAGGGAGTTTGGGCTGAGTAAAACTAAGAAAAGAAGTACAGCCTACAGTGTGAGAGCAGGCATCATGCAGAAGCGAGCACAGAGGCCAAAACTCAATGCTGACATCCTTTTGTATCATCCACTAACATCAGCTCGTATAGATAACCTGCTCAAGTTCTTGGAGAAGTCCACAAGCAGGGCTTTGGGAACCATTCTGCACACATGTTCCTCTTTTCTCAGACAATTTTAGCTACATCCTACCTTTCTGTCTCAGTGGAATCATATCCAATTTAAAAGGTTCCATGGAGCAAAAGAAACAACCAACAAAGTATAAAAACCCCACAAAACCCTACAGAATGGGAAAATAATTTCGCCCGTGATTCCTCAGATAGAGTGTCATTAGGTTGGGTGTGAGAGGTTCCCACAGCTGAAATAAGGAAATGAACAGACACTTCATAGAAAAAAATATCAAAGACTAATAAATACATGCAGAAATAGTTAACTTTTAAGATAGGTTTGCTGATTCCCATCACAGAAAAAGAATTTTTGGGAAGTGTCAATAAGAAGTACAAGATGGTTAGTTAGAGAAAGATTTTAGGATGCATTCAAGAGTAAAGTGCAGGTGATCAGAATAAAATGAGATGCAGCGTGATCCTGAGCTAGTCTGTTTAGGAGGTCTTGGAGGTGCCTGCTTTGCAAGTACAAGATCCTGAGTTCAATCCGTGGTACAATAAATCAATAAATAAATAAACCAAATCAGTCAGGCATGGTGGCACACATCTGTAATCCTAGCACTCAGGAGGCTGAGGCAGGAGGATCATCTTGAGTTCAAGGCCAGCATGAACTACACAGCCTCAAGACTCTGTCTCAAAAACCAAAAGAAAGGGCCGAGGAGTTAGCTTAGTGGTTCCGGTGCCTGTCTTGGAAGTGCAAGGATCTGAGTTCAATCCCTGGTTAACCACATACAATACTGGGTGTGAAGACTCACACCCAACAGCAACCAGTACCACATACCACAGTGCCAGGAGTGGTGGCTGATGCCTGTAATCCCAGCACTCGGGAGGCAGAGGCAGGAGGATTGCTGTGATGTGAGCTGGAGGCTGAGCTCAGGGCCAGCCTGAACCACAAAAGCGAGACCCTGTCTCAAAAAATCCTTAAAAAAAAATCAAGTTGAGTGTAGTAGTGCACACCTTTACGTAATCCCAGTACTCAGGAGGCTGAGGCAAGAAGATTGCCATAAGTTTAAGGCCAGCCTAGGAAACATAATGAGTTCAGAGCCATCCTGAAGTACCAAATGAAATCATGTCTCAAAAAGCAAAGTATAACAAAACAAAAACATTAATAATCAAAAATTGAGCAAGTTATATGAATGGACATTTCTCAGAAGTACAAGTGACCAGTAAGTGCTATCATTCCTGACCTGGGTAAGACTGTCTCAGCAAACATGCCATTCTCAACAAACAACAAGAAACCACTAAAAGCATACTGTCCTCTGTAAATAGAAAATTTAGGCAGGAGGTGCAAGAGAAGTGCTGAGAAGTCTAATAGTGTCTACACACCTACACGGACCATCATGAGAACCTTGGCCACAGGCATTCTACCCCAGATTCCGTAATATAGCACTCCTCTTCCCAAACACTATAAAACTTTGCTTCCTCTCTGGGTAACTGCTGACATCTTTTTCAACCTCAGCCTATCTGCACCCAGGCAGAATAAACTGGCCTCATTGCTTCTACAAAGCCTGCAGCCAAGTGATCTCTTGGCATTGTTTGTTACAAGGGCCTGAAGAAATTCTCAAAATTGCTACAATTAGAGAAGTGTAAATTAAAACAACACTGAGATTACATCTTACCCCAGAAAGATTGGCTATCATCAAGAAATCAGATAATAATAAATGCTAGTGAGGCTATGTGTAGGAGATGAGAGGGTGGGAAAGAACCCTGACACATTGTGGGAATTTAAAGTAGTATAAGCACTCTGGAAATCAGTATGGCGATTTCTCAAAAAAACTAAAAACTAGAAATTCCATTTAACCCAGCTATTCCCCTTCTTATTATATTGCAGTGACATATATATATATATATATATATATCTCCATGTTTATAACAGCCCAATTCTTAGTACCTAACTCTTGGAAGTTACTTATACATCCACCAACATATAAGTGAATAAAGAAAATGTGATATTTACACACAATAGACTACTACTCTGCCCTAAGGAAGGATTACTGTGAGTCATTGGCAGGAAAATGGATGCATTTTGCAGACATAATGTTAAGTGAAATAAATCATCTTAAAATAAATCAAGTTTAAATATTGCATGGTTTCTCTTATGTGAGAAATCCAAGTATAAATAAAGAGAAAAACACAAGATAGATAATAGGAAGTATAGAAATAGATCTTTCTCGTATGGGAAGGGGATCAAGAGATAGAAAGATTGAGGAGCAAAGGGGATGAAAACAGGAATTAGGATGTATTATGTACACACACCAACTCTACACAAGGAATGCAAACATTGTGTACTAGTAAAAAAGAAAAATGACTATAAACTTAAAAGAAGAAGCCAATTTCTTTTTTTGAGACAGAGTCTCACATTTGTAGTTCAGGCTGGCCCTGAGCTCACTACATAGTGCAAGCTAGCCAGAACCACTGAGCTATATCCTTGGCCAGAGAAATTTTGATTTTGTCAAGCAGAAGCATATATTTGGGAGATGAATGATGACTGGAGGTGAGAGAAGTGGCGTGGAGTCTTTTCTGCAGTGCTAAGGGCTGATGGGCAGTAGAGTTAGAGCAGGACTTCAGAATGCACCCCATCGCATGAAAATAATGCTCCCAAACAGCTTCAGGAGCTGCCGGAATGATATAAGAGGAATAGACGTGCCCAGACCCAGTAGATATCCAAAATACAAACCTGTGTTCTGTAAAATTGAAGAATGAATTCTAGGAACAATGGAGGTTAAAGAACAGGAAGAAGCTATTGAGAGAAAGACAGTTCCTAAGAGAGACAGAAGGGGGACCAGAAAACGGGTTAATCGCTGACCTTGCTTCTTAAAGGTGTTTTAAGGGACAGAGCCATGAGGCGAGGTGGGTTCAGGGTGAGATAAAAGTATAGTCAACTAGTAAGATTACAAGTACAGGGGAAAAATCATAAAGTGGATATAAAGTGAGACAAAACTATGATTAACCAATATAATTATGACAATTATAGATTAGATAACATTGGTTAGGTGGGGATCCAATGGGGAAGCAATTAATGTTAGCAAGTGTACAAGGATTTTTTATCAGGGATATTTCCTGAAAGGGGTGGGTAAGATGTTGGTCCCCTACACAGGTGATTGATACCTATGTAAAAGCTCACTTCATAGATTCCTCTTGAACAGCCTTTCTTTTTCAAAAAGTACTTTATGAACCAATCCAGATGAGACTAACCCAACAAACCTAATAACTCCAGAAAGAATCTGTTCTTAACATTGGGAGGACCATGGTCCACATTACGCTATAATCATCACACAACCTTATTTTTCCATGTAGTTTAGATTGCACAGCTATAGATAGAATCTATGGCTTTTATACGGTGGCGTCATCCATTGCTAACTCTACTAACTAAGGTACCTCTCCTTTATCATTATGAAGACAGTACATGACAGTGTGGCACCCTAATTAGTATGTCCCCTGTATATGTAGTCATTGGATTTTCCTGCCTATTTTCCCATCTCTTTTGGGTGTGCTTTTTGGCTTTGGCCTTGGCATATCTTTAAATCAAAGACTCCTCTTCCAATCTTTATCAGTTTCTACTATTAAACACATTTTAAAATTTAAATTTATACAGGAAGTATAAAGTTTTTGGGTCTTGGCTCTACATGATTCTGTGGCTTAATTTTTCCAAGATGATCAGTTTCTGTGAGATCCTGAGAAAAATTATTTCAAGAAACACAGTGGGCTGAGGAGTTAGCTCAGTGGTTCCGGCGCCTGTCTTGCAAGCGCAAGGACCCGGGTTCGATTCCCCGGTAACCACATAACAATACTGGGTGTGGAGACCCACACCCAGCAGCAACCAGTACCACATACCACAGGCTCACGCCTGTAATCCCAGCACTCGGGAGGCAGAGGCAGGAGGACTGCTGTGATGAGAGTTTGAGGCTGAGCTCAGGGCCAGCCTGAACCACAAAGCGAGACCCTGTCTCAAAAAACCTAAAAAAAAAAAAAAAAAAAAAAAAAGAGAAGGTACATAGTACAGAATAGTTTATTATTATTATCTCTTAGTATTTATGAAAATTTTTTTCATAAAAGAAAAAAATGTATCTTTTGCAAAGTACCCATTTGATATGGATATCAGTAATGTAAAAACTTAAGTTGGGATATTGATTTAGCTATAACAATAAAACCAAAAATCAATTAAGTGAGGAATTCTGGGAAGATGGCGGAAAGGTAAAAGCCAGAGATCACTGCCAACCTATAAATTGTTCTTAAGTCTGAAAACAGCAATTTGGGGGGGAAAAGGAAGGACAGTAGAGAAATCTACATAGAAGAGATCAGAAGTAAATATTGATTAAGGCCAAAGAAAGGAGAGCAACCTAGGGAGCCATTGGGTCCCTTCTTCCCTCGCCCCAGAGGGGGAGGGGCAGCTGACTCTGCTGGGACCACGCACAATCACCCCAGTGGACAGCCCACGTCTGGCCTCTGAGACACAGGTTCACAGTGAGGTGCAGAACTGCCCACAAGACCATGGCAGCTGCATAAAATGCGTTAATTTAAAACTGGACTCACAGGAGAAGACAAAGAACCGGAACAAGGAAGCCCCGCCCACCGCCCACCGCCCACCACCACACCGAGGATCCCTCTGCCAGGAGAAGACTTCTCCGAGCTCCTTCGGGATGGACCAAGATGGTCTCTACCACAGCGAACCAGAGACCCCAAGGCCTCCAGCTTTGGGACACCCCAACTCTGGACTCCAACTGGGACCCTAGCTCCAGCCCCACACTCCCGCCATACTGAAGGGGGCGGGCCCTGCTCTGAGACCTGCAAAGCTGGACTTGGGGGAGTCTCTGGGTCCAGCGCCACCTTCAGGACACTGGACTCACATCAGAGGAAAGCCAGCCTCCTCCCAGCTCTTTTTCCCTGTGACCTATACACTTCAAACTGTGTGTCTCAGCCCATATAGGAATCAGCGGTTCCTCGCCTCTGACAGCTGGCTGTTAGTGGACTCAATCTTATCCTATTCTGTTTTTATCTGTTTGTTTTTTTAAATTTAGTTCTGTTTTTGCTATTCTTGTTGCTGCCTTTCTTTTTCTTCCCTCCCTTTTTTCCCTTAATCTCCCCCTTTTTTCTACTCTTTGTCCACTTCTGTTAGTCTTCATTTCTCTATTTCATTCCATCCTTTAATCTTATTGCTAATCTTTTCCTCCCCTATCTCTCTGCCACCTAACTCCTTGGTAACCTTTTCACTTCCAAAAGGTGATGCTTGAATGGTGTAAATATATTTTAAGTCTGGGCATATGATCATAGTTCTGGCTTATGAGGTTGGAGGGGTCAGAGCAGCAACTTCCAGTTTACCATTTCTTGGGTTATGTTTGAAATGATTAATGCTTAGTGCAAACCTCAAGGGTCCTAAATATTAGGAAGAAAGAAACTTGCAACAAACCTCACCAGACAATAGGGCAACTATAAAGCCAAATGCAACAGCAGGAAAAGCTCAGAAATGAAACATTCAAAATCTCAGATGCAGAGATACTCACCCCAAAGTAATATGGGGGAAGGGAAATGGAGAAATCTGAAACTCAATCAACAGGATTCTCTGAGGTGGAAACTAAAGAAGATCTAATACAGGCCAGGGATATAGCTCAGTGGTTCCGGTGCCTGTCTTGCAAGTGCAAGGGCCCGGGTTCGATCCCCGGTACCACATACCATACTGGGTGTTGAGACTCTCGCCCAGCAACAATCAGTATCACATACCACAGTGCCGGGCATGGTGGCTCATGCCTGTAATCCCAGCACTTGGGAGGCAGAGGCAGGAGGATTGCTGTGATGTGAGTTGGAGGCTGAGTTGAGGGCCAGCCTGAACTACAAAGCGAGACCCTGTCTCAAAAAACCTAAACAAACAAACAAACAAACAAACAAAAACTTCATGCATACAAAACCAGCACTACAAAATATCCTAAAAGAGGGGCCTGGGGCCTGGGATTTAGCTCAGTGGTTCCAGCGCCTGTCTCACAACCTCAAGGACCAGGGTTTGATCCTCGGTAACCACATACCATACTGGGCGTGGAGACTCACGCCCAGCAGCAACCAGTACCACATACTATAGTGCTGGGCGTGGTGGCTCATGCCTGTAATCCCAGCACTTGGGAAGCAGAGGCAGGAGGATTGCTGTGATGTGAGTCTGAGGCTGAGCTCAGGGCCAGCTTGAACTACAAAGTGAGACCCTGTCTCAAACCCCCCCCCAAAAAAAAATCCTAAGAGATATCTTGGAGAAAAAAGTAAAATTATAAACTCATGAAACCCAACAGAGGCATCCCATTGAGCCAAACAAGAAACTGATGGGAAAAGAACAAAATCAAAGAATAAAAGAGCCTAGAACAGGAAAACATGACGGCCCTAAGTCTATCCATATCAGTCATAACCATTAATGTCAGTGGTCTCAATGTGCCAATTAAGAGACACAGACTGGAAGATCAAAAAGCAAGATCCTACAATCTGCCGCTTATAGGAAACACCTAATCCAGAGAGAAAGCCTCAGAATGAAAATAAAGGGATGGAAAATAATTCTGCATGCATCAGGAAACTGCAAAAAAGCAGGAGTAGCTATCTTATGTGAAGACAAAATAGATTTTAAATCAAAACTGATTAAAAGAGACAAATATGGTCATTATATTCTCATACAGGGAACTATCCAAGAGAAAGAAATAACTGTCTTAAATATTTATGCCCCAAACTCAGGTGCATCCAGCTATATAAAACAAACATTAATGGACATGAAAAGCCAGATAAGCAGCAATACAATAATAGTAGGGGACTTCAATACCCCACTGTCACAAACAGACAGATTGACTGGACAGAAAATAAAGAAGTGCTTGAGCTAAATCAGACTCTTCAACAAATGGACTTAATAGATGGCAACAGAGTATTTCACCCCACTAAGGGAGAATTTACATTCTTCTCAGCTGCTCATGGCTCATTCTCCAAAATAGACCATGTGCTAGTTCATAGAACAGGTTTAAGGAATTGAAGTTGTCCCCTGTATACCCTCATAGTGCCTTGAAACTAGAGATGAAGAGCAAAAAAATCCCCAGACTTTCACAAAGACATGGATTTTGAACAGTACTCTACTGACTAACCAATGGGTCACAGAAGAAATTAAAGATGAAATTAAACAGTTTCTACAATTAAATGATAACCCCAGTACAATCTACAAGAACTTATGGGATACAATGAAAGCAGTTCTATGAGGGAAATTCTAGCAGTGAATGCCTATATCAGGAAAACAGAACAAACTCAAATTAACAATCTAATGTTGAACCTTAAGCTACTAGAAAAAGAGGAGTAAGGCAAACTGAGAGCTCATACTAGGGAGGAAATCATAAAGATCAGAGCAGAAATTAATGCAATGGAGACTAAGAGAACAATACAGAAAATCAACAAATCAAAGAGTTGGTTTTTTGAAAGGATAAATAAAATTGACAGACCTTTAGCCAACCTTCCCAAACAAAGAAAAGAAAAGACTCAAATCCACGCTATTAGAAATGAAAAGGGGCAAATCACCACTGATCCAGTGGAAATATAGAGAATAACAAACACATACTTTGAAACTTTGTATTCCAATAAAATGGAAAATGTAGAAGAAATGGATAAATTCCTAGATACATATGAACTTCCAAAGCTGAATGAAGAGGATATAAAAATGTTAAACATTCCAATATCAATCTGTGAAAGTGAAAATGTAATAAAAAACCTACTGATAAAAAAAAGCCCTGGGCCTGATGGCTTCATTGCTGAATTCTACAAAACTTTTAGAGAAGAGTTAACGCCACTATTCCTCAAACTCTTCAATGAAATTGAAAGGGAAGCAGCACTCCCAAATCATTTCTGGAAGCAACCAGTACCTTGATTCCAAAAGCAGATAAAGACCCAACCAAAAAAAGAGAATTACAGGCCAATCTCCCTAATGAACACTGATGCAAAAATCTTCAATAAAATACTAGCAAACAATGCATAGAGTCATCAAGAAGATCCTGACCAAGTTGGATTTACCCCAGGGATGCAGGGATGGTTCAACATACATACATCAATAATTGTAATACACTACATTAACAGACTCAAAGACAGAAACCATATGTTCATCTCAATAGATGCAGAAAAAGTATTTGACAAAATCCAACACCCATTTATGATCAACATCCTGCAGAAAATTAGAATAGATGGTCTGTATCTCAAACTAATAAAAGCTATTTATGAGAAACCAATAGCCAGAATCACCCTAAATGGTCAAAAACTGAAACCTTTCCCACTAACATCAGGTACAAGACAAGGATGTCCACTCTCACCACTCCTGTTCAATATTGTGCTGGAAACATTAGCCACAGCAATTAGGCAAGAGAAAGAAATAAAAGGAATAAAGATAGGAAATGAAGAAGTTAAACTGTCATTATTTGCTGATGACATGATACTCTATCTAGAGGATCCTAAAAACTCAACCAAGAGACTGCTAGACCTAATCGCCAAATTTAGTAGTGTAGCTGGATACACAAACAACAGATTCACTGAGCAAGAAATTGGGGAATCAATCCTCTTCACAGTGGCACCCCCCAAAAATGAAATATCTAGGAATCAGTCTAACAAAGGAGGTGAAAGACCTCTACTCTGAAAATTACAGCACTCTGAAAAAGGAGATAGAAGAAGATACCAGAAAATGGAAAGACATCCCTTGTTCCTGGGTTTTAAGAATCAATATTGTAAAAATGACTATACTCCCACAACTATTATACAGATTCAGTGCAATCCCAATTGAACTCCCAATGCATATTTGTAGATCTAGAGAAAATAATTCAGAAATTCATCTGGAATCACAAAAGAATAGCAAAAGCAGTTCTAAGCAATAAGGACATAATAGGGGGTATTCTGATCCCCAACTTGAAACAATACTACAAAGCCACTGTGATAAAAACCGCATGGTACTGGCAAAGCAACAGACCTGAGGACCAGTGAAGTAGATTAGAAGATCCAGAAACAACTCCAGACACACTAAGCTATCTCATTTTTGAAAAAGAAGCCAAATACCCTCAGTGGAGGAAGGATAGCCTATTTAACAAATAGTGCTGGAAAAACTGAACTTTAACCTGTCAAAGTCTAAAGCTAGACCTAGCTCTTTCACCGTGTACCAAAATAAAATCAAAGTGGATCAGACACCTAAATATTAAAACAGACACAGTAAACCCGCTACAAAACAGGTTAGGTAAAACTCTTGAAGACATTGGTTTACGGAAAGATTTCATGCACAAATCCTCATAGCATAAGAACTCAGAAGAAATTGATAAATGGGATCTCATCCTATTGAGAGGTTTCTGCACAGCAAAAGAAACCACCAGCAAAACAAAAAGGCAACCAACAATATTGGAAAGAATCTTTACCAGCTGTTTGTCAGACAAAGGGCTACTATCTAGAATATATAAAGAGCTTAAAAAAATCAATCCACCCAAATATAAAGACCCAATTTAAAAATAGGCATCTGAAATGGACAGACACTTTTCAGAGGAAGAAATAGAAGCAGCTAAGAAACATGAAGAAATATCCAACATCACTAGTCATTTGAGAGACACAAATGAAAACAACATTAAGATTTTACCTCACTCCACAAAGAATGGCTGCTGTCACAGAATCAGCCAGCAACAAATGTTGATAAGGCTGCAGAGAAGAAGGAACCCTTCTCCATTATTGGTGGGAATGTAGACTCGTACAACCCCTGTGGAGATCAGTTTGGAGATTCCTCAAAAAGCTAGGACTGGAGGTCCCATTTGACCTGGCCATCGCTCTGCTAGGTATGTACACACAAGAATTAAAAAATTTGTATCACAGTGACATATGTGCACCCATGTTTATGGCAGCTCAGTTCGTGATTGCTACATCTTGGAAACAACCAAAATGTCCACCAACTGGAGACTGGATAAGAAAGTCATGGTTCTTCTACACAATGGAGTATTACTGTGCCATAAAAGATGATAAGCTTGAATCATTTATACTTAAATGGACATACCTTGAGGACATCCTCATAAATGAAATAAATAGGTCACAGATATGTAAATATCACATCTTTTCACTGGTATGAGAAAATAATGATGTAAATGAGTTCTAGAATGTATGTTATATGTGAAATAGAAAAAACTCGGGGCCGGGGAGTTAGCTCAGTGGTTCCGGCGCCTGTCTGGAAGGTGCAAGGACCCGGGTTCGATTCCCCGGTAACCACATAACAATACTGGGTGTGGAGACCCACACCCAGCAGCAACCAGTACCACATACCACAGTGCCGGGCCTGGTGGCTCACGCCTGTAATCCCAGCACTCGGGAGGCAGAGGCAGGAGGATTGTGATGTGAGTTGGAGGCTGAGCTCAGGGCCAGCCTGAACCACAAAG
>PVIR01044681.1:0-11080 GCA_004026965.1 Petromus typicus
AGATTTGATTCTCATAAAGGGTTCTGGTGTCAATTACTGGAAGAAGGTAAAACAAAATGCCTGGGAAAGAGTAAAGGAAGAAAATACCCTCCCATGGATTCTGATGTAAGTACAGTTTCAAAAATATAAACTAAATCTAGGAAACAATAATATCTATCTTATCTATTCTTGGAAAGTGATTAAAATCAAAATTTAACTTTTCTAAAAATTAAAAGTATTGTTTGAGTTTCTGTACATCTAAATTTATGTTAATTTTTCCAATTACATACAATTACTTGTAATTCAGAAAAAAACAAAAAACGAGTAGAATCTGCCATTTTGCAAAGCACGCAATGGAACCACTAAGCAAAACCCCTGGCCCTAATCTGCCGTTTTGAAACAGAACAAAAAGATACCTCATTCAAGAAAAAGAAAACAAGACAGAAATTTTACCACTAAAAATATTACCTGAAACCAAGACAAGAAATGTATCTACAGTACTAGAAATAAAACCACATGATTTCTAATTTTTTCAATGTCAAATCACTATGTACTACAATGTGTAGTCAGAATAATAATATTAATTACTGATACAATATGGTCAGTTTCGAACATTAAGATGATAATAAGCTCAGATAATACATTAAAATGCTAGCAGATAATTTGGACTTTCAGGAACAGGAGCATGCATATTGTGACATCTAGCACTTTATCTTCACTATTTTGAATGGTCACATAATGGACCATCAGACTGTAGTTTTCAAGTTTATATAGTTTGCATTTTACTTTAATGCTTATTTCACAAATGGTAAGATTTATTCACATTTTTATTTAATAGTCAAGTTAGTATATAGTCTGGATGTAAGAATACAAGTCAATTATGATGTATCATTTTTAAAACTATATGTGGGACTTTTCCCAATATTTAATATATTATACTAATTGAAAATACTAAGGTAATCTAAAAATCATCAGATAATGCAAACTTATTAGAAAATTTTTATCTAGCAAGATTTTGAGGAAATTTGTTATACCAGGACTGATAGAGATAGGCTCTGTGTTCAATATGCTCATAGTAAAATTCTATATGGGAGGCATGGGAAAGGGAAGATTATCTTATTTTGATAAAGAAATTACATCCTTTGATTATTTAAATGTACCTTTACAGTATTATATAAACAGTTCCACTATATTAAAAGAAATTAAAGAGCAATTTCTATAGTATTTTATGAGAGTAATATAAAATATTTTATGTCAAAGCTCTTTCCTTATATATTTTTTAAAGGTAAAATGTTTAAAAGATACTGCAGAATGTATTTCTTAGTATTTATTTTACTCTGGCCTAACATAGATATGTTGAAAACAGTACAAAATTTGGTGGTAGACATAGATAAGAAAAGAACAGTTTTTCCAGATATCAAGTCTATCTCTCCCAACAGAATTACTATGTAGTACACTGTGGGGTTTATCTCAGTGAGCAGAGTGGCTGATTTTTGTGCAGAAAGTACCACAAGACAGGCAAAAGTACAGGAGGCTCCACAAAGAAAATGTGAATACAAATATGTAGGACAGATAGAAATAGCCAAGTGTTACCACCACTCTGTCCACTTCTCCTAGGAGATAAAAATGTCAGTACCTTGAGTCAAGACCAGCAACAAAACGTTACACCATAAATAAATAGTCCACTTGATTAATATAATTTTAATTCAATCTGATATACTTGATACTTGATTTTGTTTCGGAGGGTTTTTTTCTTTCTTTCCTTTTGGTTTATTTAGAGACAGGGGCTCACTGTGCAGCCCAGGCTGGCCTAGAACTTGTGGCAGTCCTCCTGCCACAGCCACCTAAGTAGCTGGGATTACAGACAGGAACCACTACGCTCAGTTGAGCTAACATAATTGATATTTAAATAACAGCAATGTCTCTGTAATATGCTGTAATAAACAAATGGAATTTATTTTCATCTCTTCCTCCCCATTCAGAGCAGAGCATTTCTGTCAAGCTACTACCGAGACCACAACGTGGAACTCTCAAAGCTGCTACACAGACTGGGGCAGCCTCTGCCATCCTGGCTGAGGCAGGAGCTGCAGAAAGTGAGATAGCACTGAAAAAACCTTCCTAAGAATTCATCTTCCATGTAGTAACGTATACCTTTTCCAAAGCTTTCAGAGCTACCAAAAGACTGTCAAAAAATATACCTCCTCAAGCAAGAAAAAGAGCAAAGTCCCTTCCATGTGCCGGCATGTGGATGATTAGTGAAAGAAAAAAATACCTGTGACAAGCCTCGAGGCCTGTGGCCTTCCTCGTGACCCTCTCCTGAGCCTGTGGGATTGCTGTAGATGACTGTGCACGTGTGTGGGCGTCAGTAGCAATCAACATGCAGAGCAAACACAAATGCAAAACGTTCCATCTCATAGTCATATTTACACTTTTGTATATCAACTAAGATCGCGTCTCTGTACATTTTTAGACTACTGTTTGCCTGTATGTTTTCTAATTCTTTGATTTTATAAAATGTCCTACAAACAAGAACTGAAATAAACATCACAATGTAACATAAAATCCCAAAGCATAACATTCATGAAAAATGCTTGCCAATATTTAACTTCGCTGAAATATTTAGGAAAAAATGTGAATTATAATTTGTGTTAGATCAGAAAGAGAAAAGTTATATATGAGCTTTATCTGTATCAAAAAAGATAAGTGCTTAAAAAAGTGATTATTTTCACATATATAATCTAGTGCACTTGTGTAAAAAGAACTAAAGCTTCCATCTTAATGTAACTGTTCTACTGAAATGTACATATATAGTAAACCTGCCAGATGGTAAATAGAAACACACTCAGTACACCAAAACAGTAAATAATAATGTAAGTGTACCGACTAGATCTATAAAGGAGAAACGTTAAGGATTTCAAGATATATCATTGAGAAGTCTATGCCCACTTGTTGTAAGCTGTAAATTGCTGCGCCTCTCTAGTTCTGCCAAACTGTATTTATGGGGTTTGGAGTATGTATCATCTCCAGAAAGAAATTAACTTTTAAATAAATGACCTTTTTATGTTCCCCCAAATAAAACTTACTAAATAAAAACTAAGAGCAGTTTCCCTAGATGATGTGTTTAGGCGATTCACATCTTTTAAAATAATTTTTTAATTAAATTAAAATAATTTAAATTAATAAAAATCACATTTCCCACATAAATCAAAATAAAATCATATAATGTACAAGTTTATAACAAAAAATCAATATATAATTTATTATCCAGTATTTGAAATGGTAACTTTTGATACAAAGCAGTGGAAAATAAGAAGGATAAAGTCCTACTTTTTTTTTTTTTTTTTTTTTTTTAGGTTTTTTGAGACAGGGTCTCGCTTTGTGGGTCAGGCTGGCCCTGAGCTCAGCCTCCAACTCACATCACAATCCTCCTGCCTCTACCTCCCGAGTGCTGGGATTACAGGCGTGAGCCAAAGTCCTACTTTTTGAGACTATTTCACACATCACTCCCATGGAAAATAATACAATACAGTTAAATTTCTGGATTACCCACCAAATTTAATGGAAGAAATACAAAAATTAGCAAAGCATAGTTCTCAAAATATATTTATACTTTCAAATGAATACATATAACTAATAAAGTATCCAAAAAAAGAAAATAAGGCATACCTATTTTCTGTGTCACTATTAACTTTTTAAATGTACTTTAAACATACATAAAATTTAAGTAACTAATAAATTCCATGCTGTTGTTACTTAGCCTTTATAACAGTAGCAGAGGTATGTTAGGGGAAAAAGATATGCAAGGAAAAGCTATCTATCTGTCTCAGCTAAGTATTTCCATTTTCATTATGATGAGTCAAATTCTATTAATTATTTCCTAGAAGAAAAGCTATGATATCCTTCTACTCACTAAATGTTTCAGTGTATGTCATAATTATTAATTAAGTTTTTAAAGGTTTACATACCCAACAAATATACTAATTGTTAAAACAAAAGTCAGAAAGAATTGTTAAAATACACAATTTTTAAGACCCTTGACTAAAACCATAATCAAAATCATTCGGGCAAATGTAGCAGACTCAGCCTTCCTCTCACTGCTCTCTCTTTTGAGACAGTACAAACCAAACATAGAGTATAGTCACTCATCTTCATTAATTTAAGAAAACATGTCTGATCCTGCAAGGGTTGCATACATTGAGCAGTTACATACATTGAGCAGTTTTCCTGCTGATATATTTATGCTTAAAGATGAGATATGCATTTGAACTTCTAAGTAAACCATTGATGGCATCCTTTTATATAGGCGCAGTGAGTTGACTGAACACTCAACCTTTGTATACTCAGTGTTTGTATAATAAATGGAGAAAAAGAAAGAAACAGTACCAAACTTTAATCATTCACAAGGACATGTTTAATGCTACAGAAAGCAACAAAATCTTTGAAAGGACTTTTGATCACTTACTATGTCTTGGAGACAGCATCAGTTTTAGCAGTCATGCATATTTTTATACTATACTCCACCTGATTATTATGCTATTTTGAAAGCAACAAAATACATATGAGAAAAGAATGGGAACTAATGTGACTTAAAACAAGCTTTGTATAAAATTCCCTTTTTCATTGCTTAAAATACGAAACTTCCTCAGGAAGAAATGGTTATTTCAGTGTTTATAGTTATAATATTCTTGTCATTCACATTGAATGAAAATTACTGGAAAGTTTTTTTTTTTTCTCTGAGTTTTTTAAAAGAACAAATCTGGATATAATTCTGATAGTGGCATGGTTCCTCATATGTACAACAATAAACTCTGATGAGAAAATTAAGATGTTGGGCTTGCTAATTTTATGCAACAAGGAGATATTTGATTGTCTTGCCATGGGGCAGAGGAAAGTTATTACAGAACATTGATACTACACATATAATTTAAAATGGAGCAATGGATGAAAAGCTTCCAAGTAGGAAACAAGTAAGTTTTTTATTTAATTTAAACTTTCAAAGATCTTTCTAACATTAAATGTTGTTTTTTCTTTATTTGCTTTTAATTCTGGCACATGTAAAGCAGCACCTATTTCCATGAGGCCTTAGAATAAGAGCTTTAGAAAACCACACCACTGCTGTTCAACACATGTCAACTTGAATGGTTATACAATTTCTAACTACCAGTAATCTGTTCTGCTCCCCATAAATTGGTCATTTTAAGGAGTATTAAAAGTTGTTCATTAGTTTATCATTATAAAAATCTAAGAAACAATCTATTAAAAAAGGATGGGGGGACTTTCATTCTCCAGAAACTCCTTTCTCTGTTCCAATCCTTTCCCTTTCCTGACATCAAGTTTTCTTATGTTGCAACCTATCTTATCTTGGTTCATCACGTGAATTTCTAATAGGCTTGTGTGCCACACACATTGCTCCTATCTAGAATACATCTTGCTATCAGTTCTGTTTCCAAAATGCTATATTTTATTCTGTCTACTCCAGGATCAACCAGTGACAGGTAAACCAATCCATCAGTGTTACTGCGCTATAATGACATAATGTGCTTGCCAGAGATACCAGCCCTGCATGTTCCAGGAATTATATTTTAAGCCCTAAGCAATGACTCACTAATGGGCAGACACTGAACTGGTCAAATATTTTGGTATGAAGGTATTTCTTTAATTTCAGAGTACACTCTATAGCTAATTTCTGTTTCACTGAAGCTAGTTCTGATGGATTACCATCTGCAACATGGGTGCTCTGTATCTCCAACCTCCTTACACACACACATACACACACACACACACACACACACACACACACACACACACACACACACACAGAGTCACCTCCGAGCAGCAGTCCCATTAGCAGGCACGCTGGACATTCCTTTCAGCACTATTTCTGGGTTAGCGTGGAATGTTCACCTTTTCACTCACTTTATATGTGAGCTGACTAAGTGTCCTAGTCGTGAATTTGGCCTTTCAGAAAGAAGGCTAAAAACAGAGTGACAGTGAATTTCATGTCAACTTGACTGGGCCAGATAGAGTATCATTGATTATTTCAGGGCATGTGTGAGAAAGTGTTTCTGAATGACATGGACATATGAATTAATTAGTGAACTCAGTGAAGGACATGCGCAATGTAGATACTCATCATCTATCTCACTGAGGCAGAATAGAGCAAAAGGAATTCTTTTGTTTATTTGCCTCACTAATTGACCTGAGACATTTCATCTCATCTCTATGACGCCAGGATTTATTCCAATGGCTCCCTTTGGTCTCGGGCCTTCAGTCTCAGGCTGAACCATCACGGTCTGTCCATGATTCCAACTTTTTAGACAGCAGAGCAGATCGCAGGACTTCTCAGCATCTGTCAGCCTGTGATCCAACCTCTTAGTAAATCAGGCACATGGATATTTATCAGTACTGTTTCTCTGGATAACCTTGATGTGATGTGGACTCTACTCCCAAGAAAATCTAGAATCTCCTTTGTGTAAGCCTCTCACCTGTGGCTAAGGGCTCTTAACAGAATTGAGGAATCATTTCTTCTCCCCACCCCAGTGCTACTATTACTTCTTGCCACTTAATGTTTCAGTTCTTTATATATACTCAATGATTTAGCAAAAGTTACTGAGTTCAATTTATTTGCCTATTTATTACTATATTAAATCTAACTTTCAATCTCCCTTGTATCTTTCTCTGAAATCCTTTAACTATCCTAATCTTTAGGTATCAATTCTCCATATATTCCCAAAAGTTATAAAGACAAAAATTGTTGTCACTGAAACTGGAACAAGTTTCATATGAATCACATGAAGGCACATCTCTCAAAGAAGGAGAAATCATCAAAAATGTCAGCAGGTCATACATTGCCAACTGAAGCCAAATATTATATTTACTATATTGACGTTCTCCAGAGAAGCAGAAATAGCATAGAAACAGAATTAAAGGATAAAAAGATATATCTATAATCTGAATGGCCAAATTCATGACTGTGAATATATATTCATTCACGTATCTTAAATGTAAGTTCCCATGATCTACTGTTGGCAAGCTGGAGTCCAGGAAAACTAGTAGTGCCTTTCACAGACCTGAGAGTCACAGGCCATGGTGGCACAGGCCTGTAATCCCAGCATTCCAGGAACCTGATGCAGGAGGATCGCAAGTAAAAACTTAACCTGAACAGTTTACCAATTTCCAAGATCTTCAATCACAATAAAAACATAGTTGGATATGGTCTTGATATGAAGCCTCTGAGTCAATTGCCCATACAGACATATTTTAAAAATGAGAGTCAGGGAGCCAGTGATGCACCTTCTACTCTGGATTTGAAGCCTGAGAACAAAGAACACTAAGAACAGAAGATCAGTGTTCCATCTCAAACAGCCAAGCACATTTCATTTAATCTCACTCTACCTTTGTGTTTGATTCAGTCATTCAATGGGTTGAGCACTGCCCACCAATGTACTAATTCTAAACTCCAGAAATACCCTCACAACCACATTCAAAAATATCATTTAAGTTTGAATCATTTATACTTAAATGGACATACCTTGAGGATATCCTCATAAGTGAAATAAATAGGTCACAGATAGGTAAATATTGCATCTTTTCTCTGGTATGAGAAAATAAATATGTAAATGAGTCCTAGAATTGTATGTTATATATTGTGAAATAGAAAATACTCAAAGTAAAATAGGGTGAAGGAGGAAAAATAATGATATTATAACAAAAAAGAAAGGAAACAAATTTTATGTATACAGGGGGGGTGGTAGGGTGGGTAGGGCTATGGGAAAAAATGAGAATTAAGTTGTGTCTTATACTGGTACAAATCCCCATTATGGAGTGCAATCATGATGTGCATATGTAATGTACCAATAAATATTTTAATAAAAAAAAATATATATATATCATTTAAGGCCAAGGATTTAGTTCAGTGGCTCCTGCTCCTGCCTTGCAAATGCAAGGGCCAGGATTCCATCCCGGTAACCACTACAACAATGCTGGGTGTGGTGACTCACGCCTGTAATCCCAGCATTTAGGAGGCAGAGGCAGGAAGACTGCTATGAGTTTGAGGCTCACCTGGGCTACATAGTGAGCTCAGAGCCTGCCTGAATTACAAAACAAGACCCTGTCTTAAAAAAAAAAAAAGCATATTTGCCCATATCTTGCCATATAGAAAACTTGAGATAAATGAAATAAAATGTCAGACATTTGCAAAGTATACAGAATCTTACATAAACATATAAGCATACAGAAATTTTACATAAACTTGCCTACATCAAGGTACTTCTAGGTTATAAGGAATTAAATTAAGCATAGGAAACATCTGCTATCTACATTTTTTATGACAAATGCCCTATTCAAACCAATAACTGAAAAAGAAACCAGACCTTGCTCTTAAATACTATGAATAATTTATATAGTTGGACCAAATAAGATGGGTCTTCCTTTCTATATTTGGTAAATGATATTCTAAATCTGATTCTTCTAAGTTTAGCCAGCTTAAACAGAAATTTGAGCTCATAATACTATCTACTCCTATTAAAAACAAGTACAGGGACAGAAAACAAAGAAATCTGAGGCCTTGAGCTCTGACCTCCACCCCAGGCACTCAAAGCATAGAAAAATCCTAGAGACCTTGAACCTAAACTTCATCCCTTAAAAGTGGTGTGTTCTATTGTTTTCCTCTCTAGGATAAAATGCCCGACAAGAACAACTTAAAAGAAGAAATAGTACATTTTGGTTAAGAGCTCCAGAGGTTTCAGTCCATAGTGATCTGGCTCCAAGACAAAAGATGGCAGAAGGGACGGGGAAGAGCTGATCGCCCCATGAAAATCAGGAAGTAGAAGAGAGCAGAGGCCGAGAGGGAAGAACTGGGGATAGGACGGACCCTTCAAAGGCATCCCCCAAATAACATACTCCCAGCAGGCCCCTCTCCTTCTAACCCCTTTAGCTGAGAACTCATCAGGCGATTACCACACAAATAAAACTCTCATGAATCAGTCACCTCCCGAGCTCCCACTTTGAAACATCGCTGCATTAGGGATCGAGACCTCACACAAGTGGGTGGAGGACAATTCAGATTTAAATCATAACAAATAGCATGAATTGTTTTTCTTTTTCTTTCCTCCTCTTCTCCCATATTTTCAACAATGATATCATAAGAACCAGGTTGACCATAAAACCAGTGTACCAGAAAGCCAGAATAATTGTAGCCCCAATGCCTCCAAGAATCAACTAAATGGCTACTAATTCGTATCTTTTAAAGGGAAGAAATTCCTTATAAAATGCCACATACGTAGCCGATGAGAAATACCAGACCCTAGCCCAGCTCAGCAATTCAACAAAATGAGTGCCCCACCCTCTGACTGGTTCCCCCTTCTGGAGCCGACTCCCCATTGAAATCCTGCCTGGACGCTCCTGATCGTCTGTGTGGTCTTGTTTCTATCACTGCATGAAGAAAGATTCCAACTCCAACAATTCTCTTGGGGTGTTAGTACATCATTCAAAACTTACTTTACATCTTTGAGAGTAAACAAAACACCTAATTCCACAAGATACTACCAAAAATAGAGCTCAGAGGTTAAGGACTTAGCTTAATAGTGCCATGCTTGCCTTGAAAGCACAAGGTCCTGAGTTTCATCCCTCATACTGGGAAAAAAAATACAAAATTTTTAAAAATAAAGTTTAATTTCCATATAAACAAATAAATTAACAAATATAAAATAATTTAATGCATACTATTTAAAAACAATAAAAACCTGTAAAATATATAATACTAATAAATTCTCACTTGCACCTATGATCATCCTGAAAAACCTATTGTTTTTATTCCCAATTAATTGCAAGGATCTCTTAAGTACTGTCAGAATATCAAAGAGACAGAATAGGCTCTATTCTTTTTTTGAGACAGTCTCGCTTTGTAGTTCAGACTGGCCCTGAGCTCAGCCTTGAACTCAAGCAGTCCTCCTGCCTCTCCCTCCCAAGTGCTGGGATTACAGGCATGAGCCACCACGCCTGGCACTGTGGTATGTGGTGCTCATTGCTAGTGGATGTGAGTCTCCATGTCCGGCATTGTTGTATGTGGTTATCAGGGATCAAATCCAGGCCCTTGCACTTTGAAAGGCAGGCCCTGGAACTACTGAGCTAAAGCCCCAGCCCTAGAATGGGCTCTCTTCTAACATCTGCTCTTCATTTTTACACTGGGTAGGTAAATCACTTTGAGGACTTCAATTTTTTCCTTCTCTCAGTAGAAGTCAAATATGATCACTGGGAAGGCTACTATTTTGCCCATTGCTTTATTGTACTATATGGAAGTATATTAGTGTTGAAATTTGACTGTCCAGAGTAGGAAGACAAATATCCTTCACGTGAGGAGCCAACTGATACCACCTAGAGTTAACAAATGACAACTTTAAGGGAAAAAAGTAATCAAACATAGAGAGATATTATACGGCCATATCACCCTGAATGTGCCTGATCTGGTCTGAACATACAGAGGCAATTAACAGAATTTTAACAGATATGACATTTTTGAAAAGTGGTTCTAAAAGTGGCTCTTAGCCAATGCTAAATACTTGACTTTATTTTTAAGTACATGTATTACCTTTATAAAAACAGCAATAATTGATCATTAAAAAGTCTGTAAATATTAAGAACCAACAGTGTTCATTTCGCTGAAAGGAGCACAGATTCAAGAGATGTATCTACTGATTTCAGCATTAGATGCTACATGTTATTCAGAAAATTCAATGAGTAAATGAAGTATTTACAGACAAAATTTACAACAAAAAATAAGCAGAAAACCAGATTATACTTGTAGCTGTCCTCCACCACCTCCCTCTTCTGCTCCTCAACTAGAAGTCTCTTGGATGGGAATGTGGGAATACTATAAAGAAGGGGAGGGATAACACAAGGTGTGAATTTTCTCTCTCGTTGCTATCAAACTGAAGCCTAAAAATGGGAAGATGAAAAATTTTCAAGACTGAAGATCAAACAATGAGAAAGCTGTGTCAAACTACTCATTTAAAACTCTATAGGGCTGGGGATTTAGCTCAGTGGTTCCTGCGCCTGTCTTGTAAGCACAAGGGCCCAGGTTCAATACCAGTTAACCACATAC
>PVIR01044682.1:0-11099 GCA_004026965.1 Petromus typicus
AAGGGACTTCATACATACTAGAGAATCAGCAGTTTTCTTCCTTGAACTGGAAAGGATTAGTGTAAGATCAAGTGAACATGCATGCTTAAAATATTCAATGGTTCCTAGTATGCTAGTTCAGTGTCCAAATAGCTTAGACTGGTGGCAGTGTCATTTGTGATGAATCTTTGCCATTGTACAAGGTAACTTTCTATCGTGTTGTCCTGGGAACAATAGATGTTTGCAAATCCCTTACTGTGGTGCAGCTTCTCTTACCGCCTGACATTTTTGTAGTCTGACAGCCTCAAACCACTCCCATTCATTAAAAACCTGGTTTTCCTTGAAATCTCACTTGGAAATTCACCTCTTTAAAGAAATCAAGATCCTGCATTCCTAGATAAAGGTTCAGTTACAAGGAGATGTCTCTAGGGAGACTGTGTACTTCCTTCCACTGACCCAAGTTTGTATACATTTCTACTGTAAGACAACTGACAACTGGCTCAGAGGCCTGACTTCTTTCATAATTAGGTGGTACCATCGGCCAGGATCAGTTTAGTCTAATGTTTAATTCTAAATAAGGTGCATGAAATCAAGAAAAGAGGGTCAAATAAATATATAAATAGATAAAATATCTGAGTTTTATTTTCATAGTAGAAACCAAATAAAGACGACATATTAAGAAGATAGATATTGATATTTAAATATAGTTCTCTCATTTGAGTTAATCCTTGGAGCACATATTAGAGAAATTCCATGCTCTGCAGATGTCATTTGTGCACAGTCTTTTTATTGTATTTCTCTATATCTTTTGAGTCACTGACTTACTTTGTTTTGATTTGCATTTTCTAGTATATTTGCATACTGAGCAGTCTTGGAAGACAGGTAGCACTTCTCAATAGATGAAAGGCCATATATACCACATAATAAACATAACATCTCTCTTTGGGGTAAAAATAGGACAGATTAACAGTCCATTGTAAAAGATGTGAATTCCTTAAGTAGGGCTCCTGTCCAGTAACAACAAAATTCATTATATGTTCAGTTTTTTCCTGTCCCAAGTTTCCCTTCATGCATCATTCAAAAATAAGACCTATGTCTTAGAACAATCGCTGTAGTTTACATAATAAGCTTCTTAACTAGGCAAAATCCACATGGAGTTTCCCTGTCTCCAGCCTTATTGATAATATGAAGTAGTGACCATGACATGGTATGGATTCATCATTGGTGTATCTGCTTCTTATTACTTATCTGAATGAAGAAAATAACATTATCATTGCATGTTAATATTGTCTTGTCATCTTTCAGAAATACTGGTTACTTTTTTTGCACAACCTAAATTGTTGATTTTTCCTCTTAAAAGCCACATTCTTTAGTCTCAGTCACACAAGAAGTAATTACAAACAAGAAAAGAAAAATAAGCTGAAAATTACAAAGTCTTTTTTTTTTTGGCTATGACTTTAAAAAAAATTCAAATCTTTATTGATACATTATACATATGCATCATGGTCACATTCAGCATTGAGAATTTGAACCAATATATGATATAAAACAACTTAATTCTCATTTTTTCCCTTTCTCCCAGCCACCCAACAACCCCCTCCAGCCTCTATATACATAAGCTATATTTACTTTCTTTATTACCATCACATTATTTTCCCCTTGTTACTTATTCCTACACCCCATTTTCTTTTAATTATTTTCTATTCAATAATATCCACTATACATTCTAGAACTCATTTACATCTTCATTTTCTCATACCAGAGAAAAGATATGGTATTTATACATCAGTAACCTATTTATTTCACTTATGAAAATGTCCTGAAGATGCACCCATTTGAATATGAACGACTCAATCTTATTATTTTTATGGCAGAATGCACTCCATTCTATAAAAGAATCACATCTTCTTCATACAGTTTCCAGATGATGGACATTGGGATTGTTTCCAAGATAAAGCTATCACAAACTGAGCTGCTATCAACATGGGTGCACATATGTTGCTGTGGTATGAATCTTCCAATTCTTTTGTGTATATACCTAACAGAGGAATAGCAGAGTCAAATAGGACCCCTAGACCTATTTTTTGAGGAAATCTCCAAACTGATCTTTACAGGGGTTGTACGAGTCTACACTTCCATCAACAGTGAAGAAGGGTTCCTTTTTCTCTGCAACATTTGTTGCTGGCTAATTCTGAGACAGCAGCCATTCTTTGTGGAGTGAGATGAAATCTCAGTGCTGTTTTCATCTGTATCTTTTGAATGACCAGTGATGTGGAGCATTTTTTCATATGCTTCTTAGCTGCTTTTGCTTCTTCCTTGGATAAGTGTCTGTTCATTTCAGATGCTCATTCTTGAACTGGGTCTTTAAATTTGGGTGGGTGATTTTTTTAAGCTCCTTATATATTCTATATAGTAGTCCTTTGTCTGAGAAACAGGGGGTAAATATTCTTTGGTTGCCTTTTTGCTCTGCTGGTGGTTTCCTTTGCTGTGCAGAAGCCTCTCAATAGGATGAATTCCCACTTGTTGATTTCTTCCGCCAGTTCTTCTGCTATAGAGGTTTTGTTTATGAAGTCTTTCCCTAAGTCAGTGTCTTCAAGAGTTTTACCTAACCTGTTTTGCAGCAGGTTTAGTGTATCTGTTTTTATATTAAGGACTCTAATCCACTTTGGTTTTAGTTTAGTACATGGTGAAAGAGATAGGTCTAGATTTATAATTGATTTTATTGGTATATTTTATATATACATGTTATGATCATAATCTACATTAAGAATTTGTACGAATACATAACATGACTTCTCATTTTTCCAGTTCCTCTGTCCTCCCTATGTATCTTCTCCATTTTTGTTATTACTTTTAGATAGATTTTAGTAAAATTTCAAATTCACAATCTTATAAAACACTACTAAATTATGTTAATGTTTTTCATTTTAAAAATTAGAAAACTGGGGCTCATATTGACCTAATATGTTTTTTAAAAAAGTGGACTCATGTATGTAATATATAGTAGAATCCAGGAATTTGGAATCTCCCAAAATAGAATTATAAAAATTTCCCCATTTAGGTACCATGTCTTTTGAAAATTAAATTCTTGATTTTCCTCATTCTTTTTTTTCCTCCAAAATGAAACATTGGAATATTTTCTTAAACTGGAGAAGATCATTTTTTTTTCTATTTTTTTCTTCAGTTTGCCTTTACTCAATTTTGTGGCCATGTATATTTATAAGAAATATCATATTGGGCTGGGGTTTTAGTTTAGTGGTTCCCTTCCACTAAACTTTTGGTTCCCTTCCAAAAGCAAGAGCCCAGGTTTGATCCCCAGTAACAACATAAAACAGTGCTGGAGTGGAGAATCATTCCCACCAGCAATCAGTACCACATACCACACTGCCGAGCATGGTAGCTCATGCCTGTAATCCCAGCACTCAGGAGGCAGAGGCAGGAGGATTCCTGTGAGTTCAAGGATGAGATCAGGGCCAGCCTGAACCTCAAACGTGAGATACTGTCTTAAAAAAAGAAGAAACATCGTATCTTCATAGGTCATGTGAATATTACGCAGTCTATTCATACAATATATTTGTTAAGCAGAATATTTTAAATATTGTATATTTTATTCAAAATAATAATTATCTTAAAGACAGAGAAAGCCTGACAACAGAGGACACCTATTTCTGTGTGACAACAGTCAACTTGAGGAACTCACTATCCTTTCACTTTACACTGTACAGAATGGAAATTTACAGTGTGCTCCTATTCCTTTGTCAAGTCCCTGGCTGCTTCCTCATTCATGTTACAGCATAGAATCCATGCTGCTTGAATTTGTGAAGCTGTATTTTTATAAAATTGGTTTATTGTACACATAGCAAGGAACTTTGATCCTGTGCCAAGAAATTGTTAAGGATCACAGATTCATTTTGTTTCAGAGCTTTCTCATTCCAATGGAATTAAACATTTTTTTATATATTAAGTAACAGAGAAGAATAAAGACCTTAGCGTTGTGAGAAATGTTATTGTACAACATTCTTGTTTCAGTGGCCTTACCAAGTAGTTTTGTGAGGTATTTCATTACCTGTCACACATTTTTCTTACTGAATAAATTGTATCCTCTTGAATTTACAAATTAGAAATTTGATCAGTCACATATCTATCAAGTAATTTTAAATGTAGGACCAGAAGTTCTAGCAAGGAAAAGGAACCTCATGGCTACAGTTTACAAATCTCATGAACTAACCAAAATCATCCACAGTGAAGTTGATAATATCATCGATCTGCCTCTATAATATATCCTGTGTATCTAATGATACATCCAGCAGCATTGGTAGTGACTTCCTTGAGTTAATACTAAATGAAAAAGGAAAAATATTAAGTATATTTAAATTTAATTGATGCATTTAAATTAAATCTAGAGGAGATTTTGTTAGAGATTTTATTATCTCCTAAGATTAATTTAAAGTGACTTCTTTCCTTGATTCATTAAGATAATTTATTCTTGCTTCCTATTATTAAAAAAAACAAAGATCACAATATCTACCATAGAAATAGAAAATATTCAAAGGGAAAATAGTAGAGGCACATAATGAGGAGAAAGAAAAAATATGATGTTAAAAAAGAAAGAAGACGTATGTATGAAGGAGTTGGGGGTTGTAGGGTGGACAGGAAAAAGGATAAAAATGAGAATGAACTCATGTTACATATTGATACAAATTTCCAATGTTGAGTGTGACCACGGTGTGTATATAAAATGTACTAATGAAGAATCCAATTTAAAAAGCAAATTGTAAGAATTAAATGTTGTAAAGTACATCAATCAAGCAGTAAATCTTGGCTAATATAAAATACATGACATGGTACTTATAAGGAATTTCTTTAAAAATTCAGGTAAAATACAAAGAAATCTTAGCAAGCACTGTAAGAATGGTCTGATCTACCTATGTATTTTTGTATTTATTATTTTTGCTATTTAAATATAAAATAGTCATATATTTTAAATTATGAAAGTACTAACTATTGCTGTTGGGAGCAATCCTATTTGGGAAAATTAATTGCATAACTAAGACTACAACTGGGTAAGCTTTTCTACCTGAGACCAGCTATGACACATTCAGACCTGAGGACTTGACTCTGTCTTTGCTTTTGGATATGACAAAGACCTCAGTGGTCTGAGGTTCTGTGATGCTCCAGGGCAGAACTACACTGGGACTTTCACCTATGCAATTCCTTATTGTTCTGATGTACCATGCATGCTGTCCTCTGAGTGACCTGTTATATTTGTTACTTCTGATACACTAAAACTGCTGTCCTCTGAGTGACCTATAGCAATGCTGGCTCTGAAGGTACTGAATAAAAGGTGTGGCAAGAAAAAAAAGATAAAAAATTATTTAATTATGATAAAAGTTTAGGTTTCAAATCCTTAATTTTCATCTTAAATAAAAGTATTTGTAAGTAGTATTTTTTTGTTAAATATCACTGCATAAAAGTGGACTTAGAAGATATTTTATATCACTTTAAAAGTTTCCCTCCACTTAGACAAGAAAATAAAATGGTGTGAGCCTGGGATTTAACTCAGTAGTTCTGGCGTCTGCCTGGCAAGCACAAGATCTCAAAATTGTTCCCCTTTACCTCATATCACAATCCCAGGTTGGTGACTTGTGCCTGTAATCCTAGCATTCAGGAGGCAGGAGCAGGAGGATTGACGTGAGAGCAGGGCTAGTCTGGGTGACATAGGGAGTTCAAGGGCAGCCTGAACTACAAAAGCAAGACTCTGTCTCAAAAAAACTAAAAAAAAAAAAAAAAAAAAAAAAAAAAAAAAAAAAAAAAAACCCTAAAAACAATATATCTAAAAAAAGATTTTATGACTGTAAGTATTTCTTACTTTACAAAGATTTATCAAGTTTTATATTGAATTTGTTAAAGAGCTCTAAGATCATTGTGAGCAGTTTCCTTCTGAGCAGCACAATTTGACATTGTGTTATAGTTTTGTTACTTTGTGGGTTATAGACTGTGAAATGGGCAAAGAATTTAAAGCGAATCAATCTGGATTTGTTAGTTTCACTATGCCGCATACTATGAGTTTGACCCTTTACCTTATTTTGTTATTTACTTTCTTTGCTCTGTTTTCTACTATTATTCTCCTTGCAAAGCAGTTACTTTTATCCTAGAATAATTTAGTCAAAATGAATTGAGTTCACATGTGTAAAATTATGAACTTATTGTCTTTAACTCATCAAGTGCTAAAGATGATTGTAAATTATTTTTCTCTCATATCTATTTAATAGTAAATATTGTTGGAGAAGAAAGCTATAACAGTGTCAACAGATTACTGAAATATTAATGTAGTCTGTTGGGAATATAGTTGTGGTGAAGACAATATAAAGTTTCTCTGAACACTATTCACGGTTTGGGTATGTGCCCATTGCTACATATACCACAGAAGTAAAAGAGCAGTGGAGGAATTTGAGGGAACAGAGTACATAGCAGTAAAGCCCTGGGAAAGAGCGAGCAGTTGGAACCTGGTGAGGAGAACACTGCAGCCCTAGACAACAGCCTAGCTGGAGCTGTAGACCTAAACAGGTTCCCGGAGGGTCCCATACACTAAAACTTCGCAGCCTGAGTCTGATCACCATGGGGCATCCCCAGGACAGGTGACCAAGGCTGTTGAAGAAGCACCAACTGCCATCCATGCAGGGCTTTCTTACTCTTGAGCATTTCAACCCACAAGCTATAACTTTTCAACATGAGGCACTCACACTACAAACAGTGTTTTAAATATAGAGAGTCATAGGATGATAGATGGAGTTATCCTATGAGGGGAAAGTGAGCAAAGAAAGCAGTAACCACTCTCAGAAGCTGTGAGTTTGCTGTCTTGGCATTGACACTTCTAGATATTATAACCAAGAGACAGTGAGCTGACATGCACAACCAGTTAGATATCTGAACTTTAGGAAAGAAACAGGAGAGACGCAGACAGGCAGACAGAGAATCAGAGCAGAAATCCACATTAAACTATAGTAGAAGACAAAAATCAGTAATTTAAGTACAGAACAATTGTGCTCAAAGGGATGAAATTCTATTACTGAAAACTGATAAGGTGTACTGAAAATAAATTATATCAAAATGCTTACTAACACTTTGAAAGGTTTAGATTTTATTGTTTTTTTAAAAAAGTTCTTCAGAAGAAATGCCAACATATTTCCAAAATTCCAAATAAGCTATTTCTACCATGAGGGAGCTTTGTGTCACTAGTGTACCAGCCCTTTTTACATAATCATAACTGCAAGAGTGGGACCAGGAGACAAAAATACCCAGCAAAGCATGACGAGCAATAAGCTTTGGGGTCCTCATGTAAAGCCAGGATATCTTTCACTGAAGTTTTTAAAAAGTCATCCTTCAAGATGACGGAGTCTAGAGACTTGTGAACTACTTTGGCTTAAAGAAGAAGGTGGAAATAAAGAGACTTTATTGAAAAATCATAAATATACATCAACTTTTATGAGTAATAACAGCAAAAACTTCCCAATTTAATTTAAAATGGTATCAGGCTACTATTATTACCTTACAAATGCAAATGCAAATCTCTGGGGAAAAATGAAACAATTAAGTTGAATAAGAAATACATATAGAATGAATTGGAAAACAATTTTCTTCACATAATACCTCACATTATTGATAACCAAATTCTCCTCTTGGTTCTGAATGCTCTCCACAAGACATCATAAGTTGTTTTTCTCATTTTTACATAAAAGTGATTTAAAATATCTATTATTCTAAAACATAGAATTTCAATTAAGAAATAGTTATGAACTCTATTATAAAACTAAAAGCAAAGCAAAAGGAAACAATGCAAAATTTAAAAACTTAGAAATTTAGGACCCATAAAGAAATAGTTTTTGTTTTGTTTTTGTTTTTGTTTTTGTTTTTTTTCTTATTGCCCCAGTATCTCACACCAGCCAGAATCTCCTTTCATAGGGAGAACATATTGGAGAAGGTTTAGCTGGTTGTTCCTTTTTCTACATGGTGGAAGAAAAGAAAAGCTGACATTCGAGAAAAGTTTATTTGACTTCCACTGGTCTGGAATTCATTTATTCTACTTATTAGAATTGTGCACGCATGCGTGCGTGCGTGCTTGGGTGCGTGAGTGCACGCGTGAGTGTGTAATACTGAAGACCAGAGGGACTTTGCATGGAGCTACACACATAGGCCATGCTGAAGCCTGCCTAAGCAGGGTGCGCTGCACCACAGTCCAGTAACTCACTATAGGGTCATTCTAGGGTGTTCCACACAACACTTGCTGTGTGTGTGAGCACTCTGAATGGCTAGCTCAGGTCGCCTGAACATCACTCTTCTGTCCTGACTCTCCAGGCCGCAATAGTAGTGGAGTTACCCGTAAGGCTTTTCCCTATGCCCGCCCCCAACTACCTGTACATAAGCTACACTCTTTCTGAGTAAAAACGGAAGTGATTCTCTGAAATCCTCCCCAGAATCTGTATGCTGACTCTGTGCCTCACTCTCTCTGTCCAGCTCAAGATACTTACACATAACCAATCACAAAGACACCAACACATAGGAACCACGAACAGCCCCATCATAGTTGTACTTTTTATAATTTTGGAGATAGCGTCCCCTAGTTCTCTGAATTACACAGTAAGGGGGAAACTTCAGTCCTCTTGCCTCAGCCCTCCAGAGTGTGAAGACTATGTGTTTGAGTGCCTTCAATATAGCTCCTATCAGCAATTTTTTTTTCTCTTATAGGTTAATTTTTTAGCAGTTGAAATTTGATCTCATTAATTAAGAATCTCTGACCATCAGTTTCCCTGACATGGCCCATTTTATCACCTTGAAGAGTTATTTAAAATTCTTACCTCCTCTCCTGGACTCCTGGAAGTATTTTCTAAGATTTAACATATCCCCAAACTGCGTCTCCACTGACCTGTGTCTCCTCCATAAAAAATACACTTTGAGGTCACATATTGGTGATGAGTAAAGACTAAGTTTTTTAAAATTTAAGTAACTTTATTATTACAATTTATATATTTTAAATTTTTAAATGCAATACTAAAATATTAAATTTTGAATTATTTGAATTTAGTCTTTCAAAGATACTTCTAAGAATTTTAAAGTATTATTAAATCATTTAAAATAAAATGTATTTTCTATACACACATGTTCACAGTGCATGGTGAATATATTCCATATAGAAGATTTGTACATGTACATAAAACACCTTCACGTTTTCCCTCTTCTTTCTCTCTACACTTCTTCTACCTCTTGGTTCCTTTTATTTTGTAAAATATATCCTCATTTAATCTTATCTATCTTGCCTATTTAGCACTATTTAATTCTCATATAAGAGAAATCATTGAAGACTTAGATTGGTGTGTCTGATTTATTTTACTGAAATTTAAGGTCTCAAGATGCATCTGTTTTCCTACAAACAACTCAAGTTTCCTGTTCTTGATGGCAGAGTAGTACTTCTATGGTATATAAATACCCCGATTTCTTACACATTTATTTGTTGATGAATATATATTCTGAGATTTAGTTATTTTGAATAATGTTACTATAAACCTAAGTATGCATTTATCTCTATAATATGATGTCTTTATCTCTCTCTAAAAGATACTTAGAAGTACCATAGCTAGATTACATGGAATTTCAGCCTATTTTAATATTCACCTAGAAGGAAGTCTGTCACATCATTTCATCTTGTGTGCCTCGAACTGCATTTAGACATGAGTTGAAATCTGTGGGCTCCTTGTACAATTAACATAAAAACTTTAAAGTTAGTAGAAATACAGTTGGTAAATATATAAACTTAATAGAAAGAATCTCTCCATAGAAATGGAAATTCATCTGATAACACCAAATAGAATGTCCAGAATAGAATATGATGATTGAAGAATTCCCTGAAAGGACTTAACCAAGGGCCACAGATAAGTGATTATTTTCTAGTAATAAATGTTCAATTCACCAAGAACCTGTAATGATTCTTGTCTGAATCTCATAATATATTTTAAAATTTCAAAACAGAAAAATATAGTTAAAAGTATAAAGAAAAATACCATTTCAGCATATTCTTCTAGTAATGATAAGGCAGATGTTTAAAATCACTGCTAGGATGGTATTCTTGATGCTACTATAATTAGAATTACTTGTTAAATATTGTTTTCTAATAACTGAAAACAATTGCAATTAGTTAAATTTTATTTTTTTGACTTTATACCTAGGGATGTTACGTATAGTTTTAAGAAGTATATTGAGACCGTCAATCCTAGCTTTTTGAGGATTCTCCAAATTGATGGTCCCATTTGACCTGGCCATTGCCCTGCTAGGTATATACACACAAGAATTAAAAGATTCATATCACAGTGACATATGTGCACCCATGTTTATAGCAGCCCAATTTGTGATTGCTACATCTTGGAAGCAACCCAAGTGTCCATCAACTGGAGACTGGATAAAAAAGCTGTGGTTCTTCTACAGAATGGAGTATTACTCTGCCATCAAAAATGACAAGTTTGAATCATTTCTACTTAAATGGACATACTTTGAGGATATCCTCATAAGTGAATTAAATAGGGCACAGATAGGTACATATCACATCTTTTCTCTGGTATGAGAAAATAAAGATGTAAATGAGTCCGAGAATTGTATGTTATATATTGTGAAATAGAAAATGCTCAGTGTTAAATAGGAAGAAGGGGGAAAATGTTGAGATTGTAACAAAAAAGTAAGGAAAGAAATTTTATGTATATGGAGGGGTGGTAGGGTGGGTAGGGCTATGGGAAAAAATGAGAATTAAGTTGTGTCTTATACTGGTACAAATCCCCATTATGGAGTGCAACCATGATGTGCATATTTGATGTACCAATAAAGATTTAAAAAAAAAAAAAGAAAAGAAGTATATTGAGGGATTTTTTTTTTTTTTTTGACAAGGTATCCCTTTGTAGTTCAGGCTGGCCCTGAGCTCAGCCTCAAACTCACATCACAACAATCCTCCTGCCTCTGCCTCCCAAGTGCTGGGATTTCAGGCATGAGCCACCACGCCCGGCACTGTGGTATGTGGTACTGATTGCTGATGGACATGAGTGTGCACATCCAGTATTGTATGTGGTTATTGGGGATCG
>PVIR01044683.1:0-11099 GCA_004026965.1 Petromus typicus
TCTATCTTAGCTTATGAACAGTGCCGCGATCAAGATGGTCATGCATATGTCCTTGGTAGGCTGATTAAATTCTTTTGGTTATATGCTCAAATGAGTGAGATAGCTGGATCATTTTTGGAAACAGTCATGATATGTGACTCTGGATAGTTCATTGCTGGCTCCAAATTCCTGGACTTATGTGATCCTCCTGCCTCACTCTCTGAGGTATCTGGGATTACAAGCACACATCATTGCTTGTGGCTTGGTAAATGCTTGTCATTTAGGATAGCATGTTATTCATCCCAAAGATCTGAATTTCAGGCCTGGCTTTTTTACTTACTGGTACCTAGTTTAATGATAAAGACTCTAAGAGATTTATACTGGATTTGCCCATAAGCAGCAAATGCCGAAAGAAGGAATCATGGCTTCGTTTGTCTCAGTCTGTGTTCTGTTTGCCAGTATCTCATTGAGGACTTTTGAATCTGTGTCTGTCTATGTTTTGAGGCCTTACTCATAATGAAATAAAAAGGACACAGATGTGTAAATGCTATGTTGTTTCTCTGGTACAAGAAACTGAAGGTATAAATGAGGTCTGGAATGTTTGATAGGTACTATGAAACAGGAAGAAAATGTTCAAAGTCGAAAGGCCACTTATGGAGGAGTAGGGGAAAGTAAAGAAGGGAGAGAAAACCTTTGATGGTAAAAACAAACAAAAATGGAAAAAAAGCTTATGTAAAGAGGGAGTGGGGTGGTAGGGCAGGGGAGTGGGAAAAAATGAGAATCAAGATACATCATGTATAGGTATGAATTTTCAATGATGAGTGTGATCAAAATGTATACCTAAGTATATCAACAAACTCAATAAAGGAAAATAATTCTTCTTCTAAACTACTTAATAATTCCAGAATCATAGAATTTTCCAATTGTAAATGTATAAATCATGAAATAAAAGGAAGGAATTCCTTGCTGTGTTAACACAGAACCCTTAAGAAAAGAAGTGAATGATATTGTTAATTTTTATTCTGTGGACACCCTTCTATGGTCCCATGATCTCAAGAGATTGAGTGACTGATGTCAAAATGTAATTATGTTTTAATTCCTGTGATGAGTTAAATGAGATAACTCTACAACTCTGTACTGTCAGTGCCCATTACTTTCTTTTAAATGAAGTATCAGAAAGCCAGGACATTCTCTACCATGTGAAGGGATTCTTGGGTCGATTTCCGGGGGTTATTTCCTCATAGTTTTAGCTAAGGAGGCTCTGTCTTTATTTGTTGCTTGCATGTAGACCTCAGTGAGTATTTCTGGCTCAGTATCTGCTTGGTGTAGATTTTTCTTTCGGTGGAGATTCAGAGACTCATGCTGTGCCCATAGATAACTCTGCCATCTTCCACACAAGGTGCTTATGGCCTCCTGGACCCTTGTCCCCACCCCAGCACCACTGAGAGAAGGATGCTCTTTGGGGTTAAACAGCACATGTCAATGACTTACATCCCAGTGACTGGGACAGGTGCATAGGGCCACACCCAGCAGCAGGAAGGGATGGGAACTGAGTGTCGCTCTGCTCCAGAAGCGGAGGTGAACAGGTTTCTTGCTTTTCTGTGTTGATTTCATTGCTGTCTCCTTTCTTACTTGTGAAATCAGTTTTCTTTTGGGGAAGGTGATCAGGGTGCACGCAACTCTGCCCAAGCAACTTGTACCTGTGCCTTCAGACTATCTGAGATGCCTAGGTCAACTTTGATAACAACTCTTTGTTCTCTACAACCCATTACCAACAGTCTTGGTATCTCTTTGTTGGTGCAAGAAACTCCATGTTCTCACAACATCCTGGACACAGTGTTGTCGAGCAGAAAGGACATCTTTGGCATTATTTGGGCTCATAGTTGGAAATCTTCCTTACTGGCTCTGTTACATTGGTCAGATCCCTTTACATCTTTCAACTCTAGCTTCTTCATCTGTGAACTTGGTATAATTCTCGCCCAGCCAGTATATTCTGAGGATTTAGGAGAATGTCTGGTACAAAACAGAACTGAGTAATGGGAAACCGTCATCATTATTATTGACACTACTGTTCTAATCTAGCTGCTGTGTTTCCTGGCTCCACTCCATCGGGCATCGTTTAAAACTTGCTGAATCTCTCATTTGTCCTGTATGTTCTATTCTTGAAACATCTGAAATCATTTATATTGGAAATATGACCCTAGCATTCAACTCATAGACATCAGAAACCTCAAAAAGAATAGAGAAAGCCCTCAGTTTGTTGTTATTTTAGTGACTGATATGAGAAACCACTTCTCTGTAGTTTAAACAAGGCCTTGTACCATATCAGTTCTTGTGTAGACAGCTGAAGGTCACTGTGTTGGGGGCTCCTCTTGCTCACTAACAAGTGATCTACTGAATTCTGACCTCTGTGTGCCATTAGCCCTTCCTCGCTGTAAGATACTTGTCTGTCTTCTGTAGGGTTGGGGAGTTTTTAATTCTGTCCTTTTGCTGCCTTAATGTCTTTTTTAGAATTATTTTTTTTACCCAGTGTCTTCCAAATGAATATGTCACTTTCCAAGTGTTCTTGAGGCTTCACTCTTCTATGACTGTGTGACAGGTGGAAGAGGGACTTCACAGCTTGAACCGAATGAGTCGATGGTTTCCCTTGGTATTTTTGTGAGAATGATCTAGTGCTTGGGGGAGATGGGACAAGAAGCCAAAAGTCAAGGTCCTATTGAGAAAAATCAGATTCAGGAGAGGCTGTCTGGAGGATCCAATTTATTCTGTTTTGCAAGTAAAACAAAATATCATAAACTTTTCCATTGAGATGTGAGCCACTGCTGTGGTTTCTTTGTTACTGGTCTTGAGGAGGAGGGAACAGTAACTTATTTTTTTTTTTAACTTTTTCTTGGATCTGATTTTATACTTAGAAGTTGCAAAAATGGTACAGAGCATTCTTGAACGTCCCTCACCGAGCTTGTTCTAATAATAACATCTTACATAAGTGTAATAAAATTATCAAAGCCAGGAAATTAAAATCACAGCAGGGCTGTTAACTAAGCTACATATTTTGTTTTAATTTTATCATATTCCACTAAGATTTTTTTTCTGTAGTACAATTTTGTATAGATAACATCTTATATTTAGTTACTATTTCTCCTTATTCTTCAAAATATGCTAGTTCCTCAAATTTTTTTCATGAGTTGGACACTTTTGAAGAGTATGGCCAGTTGTCTTACAGAGTGTCTTTCATTTTGACTTTGTGATAGTTTCTTAGGACTAACGTGTTATTTTTGGCAAGAATATCGTAGAGATGGTGTTGCTTTCTTTCCACATACCATGTCTCTGGATTCCTGATGTTTGTGTAGACATCTTATCCTTGATTATGTAACCTTCACTTGGATAAACTGGGTGGCAGGTTTTTTTATTGCAAAGTTTCTGTTTTGTCTTTTCAGCTTAAAGGAAGCAGATCTGTCTAAAAATCTCTTTTGGGCTTCAGATGGGAAACTGCTTTGGAATTAATGGGGTGAGCTCTATTTCTCTGGCCTCTGTGTGGAGGAAGAGAGCCATGTGCAGAGCATTTCCTCGGCAGCACTTGGTCTTATTTCTTCCTTATTGCTTTTCCTCTCTTGACTTCTTCCTTCACCTTCCTCCATCTAACTTCTCTCTAGAATTTAGATAGATCTAAAGAATGTCTTTCTATTTTATTTTTTTAAATGACGTATGTTAGACATTTTTAGCATGAAACAGTTGTTCTACATCTGTTAGTTTTCTTCATATTGAGTGGTTTTTGTCCAAAATGCGTAAGGTTAGAAGTGTTTTAGATTTTGGTTTTTTAAATGTTTGTTTTATAAATACATTATACAAATATTTAAAAAAGTATCTTAGTATGCTTGCATTTGACTGCAGGTGGTGCTGATTTTCTTTTTCTTTCGTTTTTTTTTTTTTTAGTTTTTTGAGATAGGGTCTTGCTTTTTAGTTCAGGCTGGCCTTGAGCTATGCCTCAAACTCACATCACAGCAGTTCTCCTGCCTCTGCCTCCTGAGTGCTGGGATTACAGGCATGAGCCCCCACGCCCGGCACTGTGGTATGTGGTACTGATTGCTGGTGGGCATGAGTGTCCACGCCCAGTATTGTATGTGGTTACCGGGAATCAAACCCAGGCCCTTGCACTTGCAAGACATGTGCTGGAACCACTGAGCTAAATCCATAGCCCTTGAATTTTTGATTTATGACATCATAACAGTGCTAAAAAATGTTGGAGTTTTGCAGCATTTTGGATTTAAATTTTTTAAAATTTGTAATGCCCAGCCTCTGTATTCCAATTTAGGCAAAGATATAGTTTATGTGATTTTAAAATTTTCAGTGTGGGAAACAGTTATTTCATCATGATTTTAGGACACTTGGTCTTTGAAACTCTATAAGATTTGAAAGCTATTTTCCAGCCCACACCACCCCCCCAAACTCCAGGAACATGGGGTTAAAGTTTGCTTTAGTTCTTCTTACATCCTTATATCCCAAGAGAAGAGTACTTCTGAGAGGCAGTAAACTTCATCTCCAGTCCAGCCCGTATATTTTAATAGTAATGCTTAGAAGACCTTCTTACTGATGGTGTGTCCTGCAGACCAGCTTCTGGGGCATTATTTGGGCTCTGCTGTACCTCAGCCCAGACCACAGAATCACAGTCTGCATTTCACAGATATTTAGTTGTCACATTGTAATTGTACATGTTCTTTTGCATAGACTAGTATTTAAATACATGTAATATCAGGTCAGGGCAATTGGTGGTTTACCCATCACTCAAACATTTGTTATTTCTTTGTATTGAGAACATACAAAGCCTTTTTTATAGCTATTTTGAAGTATTCAACTAATTGCTCTTTTAACATGTTTACCTTACTGTGCTACAGAATATTGGGAGTTATTCCTTTTCTGAGCCTGATTTTAATAAGATAAATCAAATGCACCCTAAAGTTAAAGGAACTCTTTTTAAAAATGCTGTAATTACAGTGCCTCTACCTGCTACACCCCAGGATTGTCTGAGCTGATCAGAGAATAACAAAGGTAGCTCAAAGGTGATCAACATGACCTTTAGCAAAAGCGATGAAATTGGGGGACATAACAGGAATTCTGGAAACACAGTATAAACTGATTAATTTTAAAGCTCACTAATTCTTTTGGAAGGTGGGAAGGGTCTAGGTGTACTAGCTTCCTGTAGTTTTGTGGACTGTAAGAAGAATGGATGTTTCTGCATAGCTGATTCCAGTCACCTATGCTCATTGGTTAGCACCGCTCTCAGGGAACCTCTAAGTCGACAAGGGATTTGTCACTCTCCTCATAGCCTGTCTTCGCGGCCCTGCCCAGGCTCCCTTATCCTGGTGTGTCTTTAGTCCTGTCAAGGTGCTGTGGTCCATTTCTTCACAATTCGGATCTGTTTCCAATTGTACATTTGTTTGCATGGTTATTTTGTTAGTCTCTGTTCCTTCCACTGGATTGGGAGCTCTCTGAGCCCAGGAAACCTGCCTGCTTTTTCTCATCATTGTGCCTTCAGAGACTAACAGGGAGCCTCGCATGTTGGCAAATATTATTGGAAGAAATAAATGAATGCATTCATAAGCTTCTGTATTTGTATTAACATCAATGAATTACATATGACCCACTTAACAGATGATGGTGATATATCAAACTGACATCAAAGCTGAGAGTCATTATTGTAGAATGTAAGTTGCTCTGAAGGCAATAATTCAGTAAAAATTTAAATGATAACAGCTGACATGTACTGAGTTTTTGCAGGATGCCACTTGTGGTAATTACCTTAGAATCTCTCTCTCTCTCTCCTTTTCTTTCTCTCCATTTTCCCTCCACAGGGGATGGAACACAGAGTCTTGAACACAGTTTAAGTAAATGCTCCGTCATGGAGCTACATTTAGTTGCGTCAGTGTATTTTTCTTCTCTTTTTAAAATTTATTATTAGTGTATATTTATCATACATGTACTTAAAAGTCATATAATACAGCTTGATTCTTTTTCTTTATTCTCCCTCCTTCCCCACTTTCCTTCTTCCTGAGGTGCTCGGTCTCACCTATCGGCATTGGGCAGCCATCAGCACCATGGACAGAGTCTGCCCAGGCTAAGCTCACAGGGCTGGCCAGGCATCTAGTTCCCCTCAGCCTGTGACGACAGCCTCCCTAATAATGCTTGTCGGTGGTCCTTTCAGCTATAGGTCTGATGAGTGTGTTGATTTTTATGCTTCCTTCATCCAGAAGAAGTATATTAGACATTATTGGCTTCCCTTTGCATATAGTTGAGGCTTTTCACTTCTGTCTCCGTTGCTTTCTTCAGTAAGTGACAGTGATTATATTTCTCTCCATAGGGTTATTCCAAGAATTCATTGAAGCATTGTATATATGGTACTTATCAAGCTGGCATACGGTAAGATTAGATAAATGCTAGCAATTACTGTGAATATTACCATTATATAAACGGTGCTGTTACTGAATTACTTCCCTGATGAGGAACTTCTATTTTTTATAACAGTGATTTTCAGCCTCAGTAAGAATCACTGTCGCAGGTGAGTTGCAATCCTTCGGTGCATCATAATCAGCTCTTAGGCAAGTGACATGTATTTTGTTACTGTTACCACAAACAAGAGCTCTGTTACAATATTTGTTTATTAATTTACAAAATATTTACCAGCTCTTTCCAATATTGTAGGCCCTAGGCTAGGCTCTAATACAAAGATGAGTAATAACAGATGAGGTGTGTAGGTTTGTAGAGCTTAGAGTCCAGTGGGAGAGACTGGAGTTAATAAGATATTGAGAAAGTAAGAAGTAGAAACAAAGGTAACTGGTGGAATGGGACGTGGTGTCGTGGAGTGACTTGGTGGTAGGGGCTGGCATTTAAGGTTAGAGATGACAGTACAGGGATAAAGCATGGGCTAAGACTGCTCCAGACACTGAGACAAGTCTGTGGTAGGAACCTGAATGTCAGAAGACTCTGAGACACTGTGCAGACTGCGTGGTGAGAATGCACACACTGATGCTGGAAAGACTGGCAGATGCCAGAGCATGTGGGCTCTTGAAGGTCATGTTTAAGAATCCTAGGCTTAAATCCCACTGTGAAGTTATTGGGGATGTTAAGCTTGGACATGAGAATGCTTGTGAGGGGTTGACAGCTGGACTGGATTTTTATTTTCTGAAGATATTTTGGCTGTGGCATGAATCGGAAGGGGCTCGAGTAGATTTATAAAGACCAGATTGAAAACTGTGTAGTTGCTAGCAAGGGATGATGGTAGCTAAGATAGAGTTAGTAGCAGTTTATCATACACAAAATTTATATCCGTTTCCATTTTCCTGTTTTTTTACCATTTCTCCGTTATTCAGAGGGAATAGAAATCGCTAATGATTTAGACATCAAACACAAGTAAGAGGAACTAGTCAAAGACAATTCTCAGGTTTTAGCTTCCATTCTGCTGCAGGTTATAATGAGTGCCAGATTTTGAGGAGGAAGTATAGGAGTTATAATTTGAGATTATTGAGTTAGAGGATCCCAAGTAAAATTATTGAATAGATAATAAGCTATGCTGGTATATAGTTTAGAGTATAGATCTAGATTGGAAATACAAATTTGTAAATTGTTTATGTAAAAATATCCCACCAGACAAGAATCCAACTAAAGCCACTGGTATGCTGTGCTTTCTGAGAGATGGAAAAGTTGCCAAAGTCAGAGGTTCCTAACAGAAACTGCATGAGGATGGAACCGCTGGGAGTCTTTGATGCCTGTGATCACCGTATGTCTGTTGTCAGGGTGAGAGGTGGTCTGAGAACTCCTAGGCGGGAGGATAAGGGCCGCATATCAGAGCTTGCTTCTGCGAACTCCACCCAATTTACCGTTTTAGTTACTTCACAGCTGCTCTGTTTTCTTTGTGCACAACTTCCATGCTGTTCCTGCAGTGGGCCAGACACATTTTTGCTTAATGCTATTACTTCTCCTTTTCTTGAAACACATTTCTTACAGCCTTCAGTCTAAGGTATCCTCCTTGTCTGCATTCATTCTGAAACTTTCCTCCATCACCATTCCCCCCTTCTCTTCAGAGGTCAGGTTTTTATTGTTGTTTCTTCTTGCATACATTTTCTCTTTAGCTTATCAAGTGATATCAAATCCTTTAAGAGTGACATGGACCTTTGTGTTGTACAGGGCTTTCTGCTTAAAATTTAGTGCTTTCCCTTGCATGTGATTTTCAGTTCTGTTTCCACAGTGTATAAACTTGGCTTAGCCTTGGGCAGCTATCAAGTTGTAATCTGGATTTGTGCTTGAAAGAAGTGATTTCCATCTTGAGTGAAAGAATTTCACATTTAAAACAGCAAGGATAAAGAAGAGCTCTCTCTATAAGAAAGGTCTGTTGTTACATTAGTCAAAAGGGACAATAATGTGCTACCATTTGAGTTAAAAATGTGGGATGAGATAATATATTCACATTTTCTTTTATAGTATAAAAACCTTAGGAAGAAAGGTGAGTCTTTTAAACAAATGGTGCATGGAAATTGGACATTTGTATGCGAAAAAGTGAACCTTGACATAGACTGTACACTTTACACAAAAATTAAGTAAAATTGGATCACACATTGTAATGCAAAATGAAAAACTATAAAGCTTCTAGAAGAAAACAGAGGAGGAAACCTACATGACCTTGGTCGTGAGTTTGGTGATGAATTTTTAGATACATCAAGAAGACCTTGACCCATGAAAGAAAATAAATGATGTTAGATTTTAATAAAACTAGAGCCTTCTGCTGTTTAAAAGACACCATTAAGAGAATGAAAAAGAGAGTCACAGGATGAGAAAATGGTTTTTTAAAAATATGATCAAATATTGTGTCCAACATCTGTAAAAATGTTGAACACAACAGTAAGCAAATAAATAATCAAATAAAAATTCAATAAAAAGACTGGAAGAAATATCAAAGAAGATAAATGAATGGCAAATAAATATATAAAATGATGCCCCCTATACTCATTACAAAAGAGAAGCAAATTAAAACAATAACATATTGTTCCATGCCAAGTAGAATGGCTAAAGATAAAAATGCCTAACAGTAGCATTTGCTGACATGGGTGAATAGCAACAAGAACTCTTATTCACTAACAGCAACTCTTGAGCTGGGGATATAGCTCAGTGTTTTTGGTGCTGCCTGGCAAGCTCAAGGTCCTGAGTTCTATCCATGGCATTGAAAACCAACAACCAACAACCAACAAACAAATAACCAGTGCTAATGGGACTCTGACATATTACAGCCACTTTGGAAAATAGTGTGATAATTTTTAATAAACTGAACACAGCCTTAACATACAATCCTGCAATTAGTCTCTTCCTACTCCTAGATGTTTACATAGTTGATTTTAAAATTGATTTTTACACAGAATCTTGTACAAAAGTGTTTATTTAGCTGCTTTATCTAGAGTTACCCAAAGCAACCAGAACTTGTTTTGATTAGTGAATGGATTAATAGAGGATGGTACACACACACACACACACACACCCCACCCACCCACACACACACACCCCACCCACCCCCACACACACACAATGGGACACTATAGCAATAAAAAGTAGTCTACCAGACTATGCAGAGACATGATTAAATCTTAAATGCATAGGAATAACTGAATAATTCAATTGAAAAGGATATGTATATAATATTCTGGAAAAGTAAAGAAAAAGATAAGAGATGAGTGATTTGCAGGGTCTTGAGGGTTGAGGGAATATTAAACAGGTGAAAAACAGAGAAGTTCTTCACTCAGTAGAACTGCTTGGTGTCATTCTGTCCTGGCAGACTTGTGATACTCTGCCTTTGTCAAAATCCACAGAATCTTATATCATGAACAGCAAACCTTAATGTGCGCATATTTAAAGAAATCATTTTGTTGGTTGGGGATCCCATGGTGGAAGATAAAATATATCTGAAGTGTCTGAGTCTTTTATAAGTTCTGGTTGATAAAGTTGCTTATACAAAGGTCTAGGTTGACAATTCCAAAGTTGCTGCAGCTATGTGTTGAAAGTGGATAATTAAATAGGTGGTAAAGCTTGATGTTACAGATGTACATGGCAGAGACTAGCATAATCCTTGTAGTGATAGATTAAAGTTTAAAATATAAGGATGAACTCATGCTCATCTTAATTTAGAGGCATATAAAAGTGTTTATAGGTATCTGTATATATACTGTTCGCAACACACAGACACACACACACACACACACACACACACACAGACACAGACACACACATATACACACAGCAGTTTGCTCTATCTATTGAAATGGCCTGGAAGCAACAATACATCAGCATCAATGAGCATCAATGAGCATCAACCTCGGTCTTGATATTTAATACTGTCCTCTGGTAGAAAGAAGCAGCTCTCCCTGGAGAAGTGGTTGATTTTAGGAAGGAGTCAGAAAGTATCTGAGCATCACGTAGTACCAGAAAGTAAGGAAACACTAAGAACAAACCAAAATGAAATTAAAAACACACCATAATGGGAGTATATCAAACAAGCCAACTGAAAGACTTCCAATGTTTAAGCTGCAATCATTTAATCAATAAAACAAAGTTAATTTTGGATTTTTAATCCAAAGTATAAAATAACCCAAGTCCATACTGATACAAATAAATGAGTGAAAAAAATAAACAAATCTCTCATGCAATACATTCTAATGATTTGTGTAGATACTCCACTCTCCAAGTGGTGGAATATAGTTCTCACTTCTTAGGTGAGAGCAACACAGTGACTTCCTTCCAAAGAGTGTAGCATGGAGTAGGAAAAGGGGAAGAAGAATAATTGTGCCATGGAGAGACCTGACAAACCACACATCAACCAGACAGGGTGACGTGAGAATTAACACCAACAGTGATGTCATCTGCATCACATGCATTTCTTTCTTTCTTTTTTTTTTTTTTTTTTTTTTAGTTTTTTGAGAGAGGGTCTCCCTTTGTAGTTCAGGCTGGCCCTGAACTCACTATGTAGCCCAGACTAGCCTCAAACTCACAGCAATCTTCCTGCCTCTGCCTCCTGAGTGCTGGGATTACAAGTGTGAGCCACTACACCTGGCACTGTGCTATGTGGTTACCGAGGAATGAACTTG